>CATPAC010000156.1:0-12500 GCA_954871275.1 Leptopterna dolabrata
TCGTGAGACAGGTTAGTTTTACCCTACTGATGACTAGTCGTTGCTGTAGTAATCCTGCTTAGTACGAGAGGAACCGCAGGTTCGGACATTTGGTACACGCACTCGGTCGACAGGCCGGTGGTGCGATGCTACCATCCGTGGGATTAAGCCTGAACGCCTCTAAGGCCGAATCCCGACTATTGGCAACGATAAAGCTTTGAGTCCTGTGAGTCGAAAGGCTCAAGTCAATGTGACTTTACTAGGCGCGCACGGTCTCGACCGTGCCGTCGCACGGGCCCTGTGGACCAGTTTCCCTCGTGTGGTCAGACGTCGGTACACTCCGGTCGCTCTGATCCGGTGACTGGTCGTAACAGTGTTCTTCCCTTCGGGGAGTTCGATGTCGGGACTCTGAATCGTCTGTAGACGACTTTCTTGCTGGGCGGGGTGTTGTACTCGGTAGAGCAGTTGTTCCGCTGCGATCTGTTGAGACTTATCCCTAGCTCGGAGGATTCGTCAAAGCGGTCGCTCGCCCGACACGCACGACGAGGAGACCTCGGGGTCTATAAAAATAAAAGAACAAGCAGAACAAATAGTCCAGGTGAACAACCCTTAACCAAAGGAGGGTCACCACAGGGTGGGGGTGTGGAATGCTACAGACCCCGGCATTTACACCCCCCCACCCGCCAAACCACTGGATGGGTTGGTGAGATTAGGGACGACGAGAAGTCTGGTTCCTCTCCAAAATGTGACAGTCTAAAAGTCGAAGTCGCCAACCACGACAGGCCAAGCCAGTGAGACGACACAGAGGAATATTTGGGCTTTGATGGTTGAGCCCGGAGGATTCGTCAAAGCGGTCGCACGCCCGACACGCACGACGAGGAGACCTCCAGCAGCAATTGTGTGCCGGTTGTGTCGAGTGTCACGATTGGCTTGGTGATGGTACGAGGTATTTCGTCGAGCACCCCCACACCTGAGAGAATATATATTGTGGGAATGAAGACCAAGAGTCTGACTCTCGACTACTGACGCCTCGTCAGTACGAAAAAAAGTCATAATTCTCTCAGGTGGGGGGTGCTCAGCATAAATCTGTTGATATAATAAAATTCGAAAACTGGTGAAGGACAACATGTCAATTGGGTTATGCTTGTGGACAGCCTCACTGCGGGTAAATGTAATTCTCTCAGGTGGGGGGGGTGCTCAGCATAAATCTGTTGATATAATACAACTCGAAAACTGGTGAAGGACGAACCGTCTATTGCATCATGCTTGTGAACAGCCTCACTGCGGGTAAATGTAGCTGAGCTAGACCCCTCAGATCCGTGGTAGGATATTTTTCAGTTTTCGAGTTGTATTATATCAACAGATTTATGCTGAGCACCCCCCCGACCTGAGAGAATAATATTTACCCGCAGTGAGGCTGTCCCTGGTGCGGGTGAAAGCACAACGGGCACGTTGGAATTGAACCCCTCTCCCCCTCCCGACAATCGACAATCACCACCTCACCTCCCTTCGACTGTACACCTCCTCTATTACTCTCCAACCACCACCCACCAGACCATTTCTATAACTATCCTACCACGGATCTGAGGGGTCTAGCTCAGCTACATTTACCCGCAGTGAGGCTGTTCACAAGCATGATGCAATAGACGGTTCGTCCTTCACCAGTTTTCGAGTTGTATTATATCAACACATTCATGCTGAGCACCCCCCCACCTGAGAGAATTACATTTACCCGCAGTGAGGCTGTCCCTGGTGCGGGTGAAAGCACAACGGGCACGTTGGAATTGAACCCCTCTCCCCCTCCCGTCGATCGACAATCACCACCTCACCTCCCTTCCACTGTACACCTCCTCTATTACTCTCCAACCCATACACACCCATCCATTTTTATAACTATCCTACCACGGATCTGAGGGGTCTAGCTCAGCTACATTTACCCGCAGTGAGGCTGTTCACTAGCATGATGCAATAGACGGTTCGTCCTTCACCAGTTTTCGAGTTTTATTATATCAACAGATTTATGCTGAGCACCCCCCCGACCTGAGAGAATTACATTTACCCGCAGTGAGGCTGTCCCTGGTGCGGGTGAAAGCACAACGGGCACGTTGGAATTGAACCCCTCTCCCCCTCCCGTCCATCGACAATCACCACCTCACCTCCCTTCCAGTGTACACCTCCTCTATTACTCTCCAACCCATACACACCCATCCATTTTTATAACTATCCTACCACGGATCTGAGGGGTCTAGCTCAGCTACATTTACCCGCAGTGAGGCTGTTCACAAGCATGATGCAATAGACGGTTCGTCCTTCACCAGTTTTCGAGTTTTATTATATCAACAGATTTATGCTGAGCACCCCCCCGACCTGAGAGAATTACATTTACCCGCAGTTAGGCTGTCCCTGGTGCGGGTGAAAGCACAACGGGCACGTTTGAATTGAACCCCTCTCCCCCTCCCGTCCATCGACAATCACCACCTCACCTCCCTTCCGCTGTACACCACCTCTATTACTCTCCAACCCATACACACCCATCCATTTTTATAACTATCCTACCACGGATCTGAGGGGTCTAGCTCAGCTACATTTACCCGCAGTGAGGCTGTTCACAAGCATGATGCAATAGACGGTTCGTCCTTCACCAGTTTTCGAGTTGTATTATATCAACACATTCATGCTGAGCACCCCCCCACCTGAGAGAATTACATTTACCCGCAGTGAGGCTGTCCCTGGTGCGGGTGAAAGCACAACGGGCACGTTGGAATTGAACCCCTCTCCCCCTCCCGTCCATCGACAATCACCACCTCACCTCCCTTCAATTGTACACCTCCTCTATTACTCTCCAACCCATACACACCCATCCATTTTTATAACTATCCTACCACGGATCTGAGGGGTCTAGCTCAGCTACATTTACCCGCAGTGAGGCTGTTCACAAGCATGATGCAATAGACGGTTCGTCCTTCACCAGTTTTCGAGTTGTATTATATCAACACATTCATGCTGAGCACCCCCCCACCTGAGAGAATTACATTTACCCGCAGTGAGGCTGTCCCTGGTGCGGGTGAAAGCACAACGGGCACGTTGGAATTGAACCCCTCTCCCCCTCCCGTCGATCGACAATCACCACCTCACCTCCCTTCTAGTGTACACCTCCTCTATTACTCTCCAACCACCACCCACCCGACCATTTCTATAACTATCCTACCACGGATCTGAGGGGTCTAGCTCAGCTACATTTACCCGCAGTGAGGCTGTTCACAAGCATGATGCAATAGACGGTTCGTCCTTCACCAGTTTTCGAGTTTTATTATATCAACAGATTTATGCTGAGCACCCCCCCGACCTGAGAGAATTACATTTACCCGCAGTTAGGCTGTCCCTGGTGCGGGTGAAAGCACAACGGGCACGTTTGAATTGAACCCCTCTCCCCCTCCCGTCCATCGACAATCACCACCTCACCTCCCTTCGACTGTACACCTCCTCTATTACTCTCCAACCCATACACACCCATCCATTTTTATAACTATCCTACCACGGATCTGAGGGGTCTAGCTCAGCTACATTTACCCGCAGTGTGGCTGTTCACAAGCATGATGCAATAGACGGTTCGTCCTTCACCAGTTTTCGAGTTGTATTATATCCACACATTCATGCTGAGCACCCCTCCTCCTGAGAGAATTACATTTACCCGCAGTGAGGCTGTCCCTGGTGCGGGTAAATATAATTCTCTCAGGCCAGACAAACTGTATATTCGTTTATGCTTGTGAACAGCCTCACTGCGGGTAAATGTAGCTGAGCTAGACCCCTCAGATCCGTGGTAGGATAGGTATACAAATGGAAGGGGCGGGTAGGGGTTGGAGAGTAATGGAGAAGCTGTACATAGAAGGGTGGTGAGGGGGTGGGTGTCGATAGAAGGGAGGGGGAGAGGGGTTCATTTCCAAACGATGGGCGGGTGGGTTGGGGAGTAATACAGGTCTTGTTCATTTACTTATTAGAAGGGAGGTGAGGTGGTATTTGTTGATAGGAGGGAGGGGGAGAGGGGTTCAATTTTATCATCTCAAAGCTAGTCCCGACTACAAAAGATGAGTTTCGGAGGCCCCGTGAGCTCGCGGGTACCCTATTAATGTCGGACTCGGACTCGGCCTCGCCCTCGCCAACAGGCGCGGGGGGAGGGGGTCGTTTGTCGGCCGGTAGTAGTTCGGGTACTGTGGCTCATCATCGAGAGG
Source organism: Leptopterna dolabrata (assembly GCA_954871275.1). NCBI lineage: Eukaryota > Metazoa > Arthropoda > Insecta > Hemiptera > Miridae > Leptopterna > Leptopterna dolabrata. Next base: position 4,209 of record CATPAC010000156.1, read on the forward strand.
TGGCGTGGCAGCGCCGCGTCCCGGTATCTGGACGGGTCGAAGACGGTCTCAATCGTGGGTGCAAAGCGACACCCTAGTTGTTACTCGACGCGATCCGTCACTACACGGTCACCGGGGAGGAAGCTGGTTGGTGGGCACGGGGATCCCCACGTGATCCCATCCCACCTCGTCCGCATCACTCCAGTGCCACGTGTGAAGGGTATCGGGATCAACCTCACTCACTGCATGACTGCGACGTCGTTAGCCTCTAGCGCTCGTCCCAAAGCAGTCAATCTGAACCTGTTCCACGCGGATCACCCGCATCAACCCGTCAACGGGTTCGACGCGAGGGGCCGTCGAGGGGACCGGTAACAAACACATTCCAAGAAGCCGGATCAATTATCGGATCCCTCCCCATTTCCACGAATGACGTGGTGTACGGTGTGAGGCAGACCGGGGCAGTTTCGACGCCCGAACCCCACCTATGTGTTGGACTCGGCTTTTCCAGGGGCCGGGTCCACCTCTCAACTCGGGGTAATGGCCCATCATAGCGCATGGGAGCCCAGCCCGGGTCGGTTTTACAACGAAGTGAATCACCCCGTCACTCGGCGTTGTGGGCGCTGTGTAGGTCCCTAGGGGCCTCCCAGCACAGCCCGCCGTCTGTGGCGATCCTAATATCAGAGCCGGCTCAAAGCCGCCGTTTGGACCTCTTGACACGGACGTGTCCCGTTTCGACGGGTCAGTCAGTGGCTGTCGCGCTTGAGCGTCGGAAACCCCATTCGACTGTATTGGGACGGAAGACGATCTCGCGACGTTTTGGGTTCGAGGGCGGCGAGCCACTCTGGTTGATCCTGCCAGTAGTCATATGCTTGTCTCAAAGCTTAAGCCATGCAAGTCTCAGTACAAACTGTATTAAAGTGAAACCGCAAAAGGCTCAGTAAACCAGTCATGATTCACTCGAGTATACATGACTGTCTTTGGATAACTGTGGTAATCCTAGAGCTAATACATGCAACCAAGTCCCGACCAGTCTGACTGGGAAGGACGCTTTTATTAGATCAAGACCAATCGCCCGGCTCGTCCGGGCGTTGCCTTGGTGACTCTAGGTAACACATCAGATCGCATGGTCTCAGCACCGGCGACTTATCCTTCAAATGCCTGACTTATCAACTGTCGATGGTAGACTCCATGTCTACCATGGTTGTAACGGGTAACGGGGAATCAGGGTTCGATTCCGGAGAGGGAGCCTGAGAAACGGCTACCACATCCAAGGAAGGCAGCAGGCACGCAAATTACCCACTCCCGGCACGGGGAGGTAGTGACAAAAAATAACGATACGGGACTCTTATGAGGCCCCGTAATCGGAATGAGTACACTTTAAATCCTTTAACAAGGATCCATTGAAGGGCAAGTCTGGTGCCAGCAGCCGCGGTAATTCCAGCTTCAATAGCGTATATTAAAGTTGTTGCGGTTAAAAAGCTCGTAGTTGGTTCTGCGTGCTACGCTGTCGGTTCGCCGCCTGCCGGTGTAACTGGCATGCCGTGTCATGTCCTGTCGGTGGCGTGCGGGAGCCTTGTCAGGCGACGGCCCTCGCCCTCAAAAGCTTGGGTCCGGAGGCCGGAGGTCCAACCCGTGCGCCTGCTCTCTCCTACCTAGGTGCTCTTTACCGAGTGTCGAGGTAGGCCGACACGTTTACTTTGAACAAATTAGAGTGCTCAAAGCAGGCTGAAATCTCTGCCTGAATAGTGGTGCATGGAATAATAAAACAGGACCTTGGTTCTATTTTGTTGGTTCTTAGGAACACAAGGTAATGATCAATACGGACAGGCGGGGGCATTCGTATTGCGACGTTAGAGGTGAAATTCTTGGATCGTCGCAAGACGCACAAGAGCGAAAGCATTTGCCAAGTATGTCTTGATTGATCAAGAACGAAAGTTAGAGGTTCGAAGGCGATCAGATACCGCCCTAGTTCTAACCATAAACGATGCCAGCCAGCGATCCGCCGATGTTCCTCCGATGACTCGGCGGGGAGCTTCTTCCCGGGAAACCAAAGCTTTTGGGTTCCGGGGGAAGTATGGTTGCAAAGCTGAAACTTAAAGGAATTGACGGAAGGGCACCACCAGGAGTGGAGCCTGCGGCTTAATTTGACTCAACACGGGAAACCTCACCAGGCCAGGACATTGGAAGGATTGACAGATTGATAGCTCTTTCTTGATTCAGTGGGTAGTGGTGCATGGCCGTTCTTAGTTGGTGGATCGATTTGTCTGGTTAATTCCGATAACGAACGAGACTCTAGCCTATTAACTAGGCGTTTTCCGGTGTCCCCGCCACCGGCGACAATCATTCTTCTTAAGGGGACAGGCGGCTTTTAGCCGCACGAGATTGAGCAATAACAGGTCTGTGATGCCCTTAGATGTCCTGGGCCGCACGCGCGCTACACTGAAGGAATCAGCGTGTGCCTCCCTGGCCGAAAGGCCCGGGTAATCCGCTGAACCTCCTGCGTGCTAGGAATTGGGGCTTGCAATTGTTCCCCATGAACGAGGAATTCCCAGTAAGCGCGAGTCATAAGCTCGCGTTGATTACGTCCCTGCCCTTTGTACACACCGCCCGTCGCTACTACCGATTGAATGATTTAGTGAGGTCTTCGGACTGGCGGTCATCCCTACTGACTTGTCGGTATCTATGAACGCTGGGAAGATGACCAAACTTGATCATTTAGAGGAAGTAAAAGTCGTAACAAGGTTTCCGTAGGTGAACCTGCGGAAGGATCATTAATGAGAACCGGTCGATCAAAAGACTCGAGCTCTCCCCCGCTCTTCAATGAGCAGAGAAGAAAGTCAAGCAAGCAAGAGGCTCGCCGAGGAGTCTCGAAAGACCTCGTGAGAAGGGGTAGCGCCGGTGGGCGGCTTCATTGAAGCCCGTCGACCGCTTTTGGAGACGGATCTCGGCCAGTGGGACAGAGAAAGTGTTTCTCGCCCCGCCGTCTCCTCAAAACGCCCCTTCGAGGCGGGACCGCTTGGTCACAGAGTTGCAAGAAGCCGCAGAGCCCCCTTCACACGAGGGGGGCTCCGCACACCACGCTTCGCTCGGGCCTCGTGCTCCCTTTCGAACATGACAACCCATAGAGTCCATAACCCCATGGGCGACGGGGGTTTGAAAATCGTCGCCTCCGAGGAGGTCCGGCCGTGAGGTCGGCCTCTCCCGGTCAGAACATGATTACCCTGAGCGGCGGATCACTCGGCTCGTGGGTCGATGAAAGACGCAGCAAACTGCGCGTCGTCGTGTGAACTGCAGGACACATGAACATCGACATTTTGAACGCACATTGCGGCCCTGGGATTCCATCCAAGGGCCACGCCTGTCTGAGGGTCGTTTGTACGACACGCCCGTTTAACCGGGTGTCGCTCATCCTTGCGACTGCGGTCGGTGTGAGTGACGAGGAGAGCCGGACCACCTATGGTCCGGCGGAAGGCGGCGGAGAAGGAAGGGCGGCAGCTCCCGTAGAACGGTGGGCTGCTGCTTCCTGCCACTTACGCTCCGTCACCCATTGCCTTCGGAACGGCTCCAAATGCCGGACCTCTCCCTCTCAACTCCATCCCGCTCGCTTTTCGGGAGCATCACCGGCCTCACCCCCCCCTCCCTCAAAGGGGGATGGCGAGGGCGCTGTCTCCTCAGATATGAGCCGGCGAGCATTTCATAGGCACGCTCCCGTGTCGGAAACTCTGCTGGATGCCAGGTAGGAAAACCACTCGATACCTCCAACACCCTCAGTGGTGGACTGAACCTCTGTTTTCGAGCACGTCGCGCGTTTCTCCCGTGTTCGGAGGATCGCGGCGGTCGATTAGAGTTGTGAACATCTGTCACTCATGTGTCGAACGATACGGCCACGGCTAAAGCGGGATCAAAGTATGACGTTGAAAGGTCTCGGTGTGGTGATGCCACTGGTTCGAAGACGAAGTCCCGAATCCAGACTGCATGGCCGTCACCACCACCTTTTTTTGAGCGCCTCCACCCTCACGGATCACACCGCGAATGGGTGGAGGAAGGTCTATCCCGTGGACGCGTATCGTGGGCCACCTCACACAGATGGTGGTGACACGTCCCGTATCTGACATTTGAGAACTCTCGACACGATGACGATACTCCTTCTCTTTATCTCGACCGACCGCCTTCGTCACGAGGGGCTCCGCAATCGACGCGTTCTCGGTGAGGGGATGTCCACGGTGCGGGGTGTTGAACCAACGAGGTGTCGGCCTCAGTGGGGACCCAACTGGCATCACCCATACGCAGACGCTCCGTTTCGGGTATGGTCGTCGCCGAGTCGGCTAGGAGTGTCGAGAAGAAATAGGTGGCGGTGGTGCTAACCCGAACCACACTTTCCTTCCTCGCTCCGTAACACAGCGAACCGACCTCAGATCAGGTGGGACTCCCCGCTGAATTTAAGCATATTAGTAAGCGGAGGAAAAGAAACTAACCAGGATTCCCTCAGTAGCTGCGAGCGAACAGGGAGAAGCCCAGCACCGAATCCCGGAGGCCTTGCCTCCAGGGACATGTGGTGTTCGGGAGGGTTCGCATACCCGACACAGCTGCACCGCGTCCAAGTCCATCTTGAACGAGGCCACGGTCCCGAGAGGGTGCCAGGCCCGTAGCTGGCCGGTGCTGGTGTCGGGTGAACCTCTCCTTAGAGTCAGGTTGCTTGAGAGTGCAGCCCTAAGCGGGTGGTAAACTCCATCTAAGGCTAAATACAACCACGAGACCGATAGCGAACAAGTACCGTGAGGGAAAGTTGAAAAGAACTTTGAAGAGAGAGTTCAAGAGTACGTGAAACCGCTCAGGGGTAAACGGAAAAGACCCGAAATTTCCGAAAGGGGAGATTCACGTCTTCTCGCTGGTCGGACGACCCGCTCCTCGTCGACGGCTCTATGCCTCATTCGGATTCATCCGGACCGAGTGGTGGAGCCGCCGAGAGTGGGTCCGTACGGCCGCGGCGGACCGCACTTCTCCCCTAGTAGGACGTCGTGACCCGTCCGGCCACGGTCTAAGGGCTTGGGTGGTAGCCTGTGTGAGCTGTTCGCAGTCTCGCGCAGACCCCCTTTCTCCCGACCGTGGATCGCTCCGGTCGGTATCAAAAGACGGTGTCGAACCGCTCTGCGGAGGGAGTGATCCCTCTTCGAGAGCGCGATGTGGCCCTTGACAAGGTTGCGAGTCGCGTGTCAAGGCGGGCCTCCGCCCGTCTGACTGCTCTCGCGCCTGTATGGTCGAGTGTGCCCTTACGCAGGTTCATTCAAATGGCACCAGTCCACGGCGAATCAGTTTTGGGCTCTTGTCCGACCCGTCTTGAAACACGGACCAAGGAGTTTAGCGTGTGCGCGAGTCATTGGGTGTCAAAACCTAAAGGCGTAATGAAAGTGAAGGGAACTCCGCTTTCCGAGGGAGGATGGGTCGAGTCCCTTTATACGGGCCGGCCTCGCACTCCCGGGGCGTCTCCATCTCATCGCGAGAGGAGGCGCACCCAGAGCGCACACGCTGATACCCGAAAGATGGTGAACTATGCCTGGCCAGGACGAAGCCAGGGGAAACCCTGGTGGAGGTCCGCAGCGATTCTGACGTGCAAATCGATCGTCGGAGCTGGGTTTAGGGGCGAAAGACCAATCGAACCATCTAGTAGCTGGTTCCCTCTGAAGTTTCCCTCAGGATAGCTTGCGCTCGGACGAAACGAGTCTCATCCGGTAGAGCGAATGATTAGAGGCCTTGGGGTCGAAACGACCTCAACCTATTCTCAAACTCCAAATAGATGAGAACCCCGGCTTTCTTGAACATTGTTTATGAAGCCGGGGGCTTGGATCAGAGTGCCAAGTGGGCCAATTTTGGTAAGCAGAACTGGCGCTGTGGGATGAACCAAACGCGGAGTTAAGGCGCCTCAATCGACGCTCATGTGAAACCATGAAAGGCGTTGGTTGCTTAAGACAGCAGGACGGTGGCCATGGAAGTCGGAATCCGCTAAGGAGTGTGTAACAACTCACCTGCCGAAGCAACTAGCCCTGAAAATGGATGGCGCTGTAGCGTCGTGCCTATACTCCGCCGTCAACGGCAACGCAGGCAGTCGCCTCACGGTGACGGCGCTGTTACGCCTTGACGAGTAAGAGGGCCGCGGCGATGAGCGCAGAAGGGTTTTGGGCGTGAGCCTGCCTGGAGCCGTCGTCGGTGCAGATCTTGGTGGTAGTAGCAAATACTCCAGCGAGGCCCTGGAGGACTGATGTGGAGAAGGGTTTCTTGTGAACAGCTGTTGCACAAGAGTCAGTCGATCCTAAGCCCTAGGAGAAATCCGAAGCGATGGGTTGCCGTTGAGTGGTGTGTAGCATAGAACCATTGAAGGCACCATCTGGGCGAAAGGGAATCCGGTTCCTATTCCGGAACCCGGCAGTGGAACCGTTCCAAATCGGGCCCTCATTGAGGACTCGTCAGGGCAACCTGAAAGGACCCGGAGACGCCGTCGGGAGATTCGGGGAGAGTTGTCTCTTCTCTATAAGCGTTCGAGTTCCCTGGAAACCTCTAGCAGGGAGATAGGGTTTGGAACGCGAAGAGCACCGCAGTTACGGCGGTGTCCGAATCTTCCCCACGGACCTTGAAAATCCGGGAGAGGGCCACGAGGAACCCCACGCCGGCTCGTACCCATATCCGCAGCAGGTCTCCAAGGTGAAAAGCCTCTAGTCGATAGATTAATGTAGGTAAGGGAAGTCGGCAAATCCGATCCGTAACTTCGGGATAAGGATTGGCTCTGAGGATCGTGACGTTTGCCGGGCTTGATGGAGAATCAGGCCGGTGTCAACGAGCCGGGCCTGGGCGAGGAGATGGGCGTTCACGCGTTCCTGAACCGAGCTCGGTCCCGTGCCTTGACCACCTGAGGACCTTTCTTGCTGCGAGCTTCAGCCTGTCAAGTCGCTGGCCTCGTGCCTGTGGACGGGGCTGTTGTTTCTTCGGCCGTCATTCAACGATCAACTCAGAACTGGCACGGACCAGGGGAATCCGACTGTCTAATTAAAACAAAGCATTGCGATGGCCCCAACGGGTGTTGACGCAATGTGATTTCTGCCCAGTGCTCTGAATGTCAAAGTGAAGAAATTCAAGCAAGCGCGGGTAAACGGCGGGAGTAACTATGACTCTCTTAAGGGTTGAGCCGTGGGACTGACCATCCGGAGGCTCTTCCTAGCCAACCTGCTACCTCCTCGTGGTGAGAGTCGGGCAACGCACAAGGGGCTAGTAGTGATGTCTGAATGATGTGGTCTTTCTGGTGCAGCATCACTCCTTGTGCGGCTGAAAGCAGGCTCTGGTGTTCTTGGGGGGTCTCATGCACTTGGGACCTGCCCACTTTCCACTCCCCGAATAAGTTATGAACCAAAACAACAATCAGCCTCATAACCCCCGCCGGCCCCCTGGCACGCGGGGTATCGGGAGTGGCCATCCAGTGCGCCCCAGGCAGGGGCGTCAGGACTCACAATCCTCGACCATGTCGAGCGGATCATCCCGTTCGAGTTCTCCAGCTTCGAGTGCGAGTAACGAGTATTTATGTGACATTGGAGACTGTCGGCGTTCATTCAGGAAGCCTCAGGGACTCGGGCAGCATAAGCGGCTGGCGCATCCCACGGAGTATAACGCTGCGATGCAGGTGGATCGCCGACGCACTCCCTATTCGGATGAAGAGATGCGACGGGTGGCGAGGGCTGAGGCGGAGGGCATTCTTTCGGGAGTGCGGTTCCTAAATCAGCACCTACTGCCGTTATTCCCCGACCGCACAATAGATGGATTAAAGGGTATGCGGAAGCGCCCAGATTACAAGCTAATGGTGCAGGACTGCTTGCAGCACCTTCAGAATGCCGACCCCCCGGAGGTTGTACCGGTGGTTGACCCGCCTTCTGTTGGCGTGATGGATGTGTCGGGGGAGGGAGTAGCTGTGGAGCCTTCGGCACTACTCCTCGAAATACGACGCTTGGGTCTGGTGGTGGCCCGCGTGAATGGATATGACTCTGCGTATTTGCAGCTCCTGGCTCAGGAAGCTTTTCCGGGCCAGCCAGAGCTAGAGAATGATGTGGCCGAGTACATCGATAGGGTGTTCTCGAGAAGTCAAGGCCGAGCCCTTTCCCTTAGCCACGCTGATCCGTCGGCAACGGGGGGCGCAGGGAGGACTCAACAACAACAATCAAGAAAGGCGGAGCGCCACCGGCAGTATAGGACCACCCAGGCCCTCTGGAAGAAGCACCCCTCCCGAGTGGTACATACGATCCTGGATGGCGGCGAGAAAAGTGAGATGCCTTC
>CATPAC010000156.1:17500-25000 GCA_954871275.1 Leptopterna dolabrata
TTTACCCGCAGTGAGGCTGTCCCTGGTGCGGGTGAAAGCACAACGGGCACGTTGGAATTGAACCCCTCTCCCCCTCCCGTCGATCGACAATCACCACCTCACCTCCCTTCCACTGTACACCTCCTCTATTACTCTCCAACCCATACACACCCATCCATTTTTATAACTATCCTACCACGGATCTGAGGGGTCTAGCTCAGCTACATTTACCCGCAGTGAGGCTGTTCACTAGCATGATGCAATAGACGGTTCGTCCTTCACCAGTTTTCGAGTTTTATTATATCAACAGATTTATGCTGAGCACCCCCCCGACCTGAGAGAATTACATTTACCCGCAGTGAGGCTGTCCCTGGTGCGGGTGAAAGCACAACGGGCACGTTGGAATTGAACCCCTCTCCCCCTCCCGTCCATCGACAATCACCACCTCACCTCCCTTCCAGTGTACACCTCCTCTATTACTCTCCAACCCATACACACCCATCCATTTTTATAACTATCCTACCACGGATCTGAGGGGTCTAGCTCAGCTACATTTACCCGCAGTGAGGCTGTTCACAAGCATGATGCAATAGACGGTTCGTCCTTCACCAGTTTTCGAGTTTTATTATATCAACAGATTTATGCTGAGCACCCCCCCGACCTGAGAGAATTACATTTACCCGCAGTTAGGCTGTCCCTGGTGCGGGTGAAAGCACAACGGGCACGTTTGAATTGAACCCCTCTCCCCCTCCCGTCCATCGACAATCACCACCTCACCTCCCTTCCGCTGTACACCACCTCTATTACTCTCCAACCCATACACACCCATCCATTTTTATAACTATCCTACCACGGATCTGAGGGGTCTAGCTCAGCTACATTTACCCGCAGTGAGGCTGTTCACAAGCATGATGCAATAGACGGTTCGTCCTTCACCAGTTTTCGAGTTGTATTATATCAACACATTCATGCTGAGCACCCCCCCACCTGAGAGAATTACATTTACCCGCAGTGAGGCTGTCCCTGGTGCGGGTGAAAGCACAACGGGCACGTTGGAATTGAACCCCTCTCCCCCTCCCGTCCATCGACAATCACCACCTCACCTCCCTTCAATTGTACACCTCCTCTATTACTCTCCAACCCATACACACCCATCCATTTTTATAACTATCCTACCACGGATCTGAGGGGTCTAGCTCAGCTACATTTACCCGCAGTGAGGCTGTTCACAAGCATGATGCAATAGACGGTTCGTCCTTCACCAGTTTTCGAGTTGTATTATATCAACACATTCATGCTGAGCACCCCCCCACCTGAGAGAATTACATTTACCCGCAGTGAGGCTGTCCCTGGTGCGGGTGAAAGCACAACGGGCACGTTGGAATTGAACCCCTCTCCCCCTCCCGTCGATCGACAATCACCACCTCACCTCCCTTCTAGTGTACACCTCCTCTATTACTCTCCAACCACCACCCACCCGACCATTTCTATAACTATCCTACCACGGATCTGAGGGGTCTAGCTCAGCTACATTTACCCGCAGTGAGGCTGTTCACAAGCATGATGCAATAGACGGTTCGTCCTTCACCAGTTTTCGAGTTTTATTATATCAACAGATTTATGCTGAGCACCCCCCCGACCTGAGAGAATTACATTTACCCGCAGTTAGGCTGTCCCTGGTGCGGGTGAAAGCACAACGGGCACGTTTGAATTGAACCCCTCTCCCCCTCCCGTCCATCGACAATCACCACCTCACCTCCCTTCGACTGTACACCTCCTCTATTACTCTCCAACCCATACACACCCATCCATTTTTATAACTATCCTACCACGGATCTGAGGGGTCTAGCTCAGCTACATTTACCCGCAGTGTGGCTGTTCACAAGCATGATGCAATAGACGGTTCGTCCTTCACCAGTTTTCGAGTTGTATTATATCCACACATTCATGCTGAGCACCCCTCCACCTGAGAGAATTACATTTACCCGCAGTGAGGCTGTCCCTGGTGCGGGTAAATATAATTCTCTCAGGCCAGACAAACTGTATATTCGTTTATGCTTGTGAACAGCCTCACTGCGGGTAAATGTAGCTGAGCTAGACCCCTCAGATCCGTGGTAGGATAGGTATACAAATGGAAGGGGCGGGTAGGGGTTGGAGAGTAATGGAGAAGCTGTACATAGAAGGGAGGTGAGGGGGTGGGTGTCGATAGAAGGGAGGGGGAGAGGGGTTCAATTCCAAATGATGGGTGGGTGGGTTGGGGAGTAATACAGGTCTTGTTCATTTACTTATAGGAAGGGAGGTGAGGTGGTATTTGTTGATTGAAGGGAGGGGGAGAGGGGTTCAATTCCACACGATGGGCGGGTGGGTTGGGGAGTAATACAGGTCTTGTTCATTTACTTATTAGAAGGGAGGTGAGGTGGTATTTGTTGATAGGAGGGAGGGGGAGAGGGGTTCAATTTTATCATCTCAAAGCTAGTCCCGACTACAAAAGATGAGTTTCGGAGGCCCCGTGAGCTCGCGGGTACCCTATTAATGTCGGACTCGGACTCGGCCTCGCCCTCGCCAACAGGCGCGGGGGGAGGGGGTCGTTTGTCGGCCGGTAGTAGTTCGGGTACTGTGGCTCATCATCGAGAGGTGGCGTGGCAGCGCCGCGTCCCGGTATCTGGACGGGTCGAAGACGGTCTCAATCGTGGGTGCAAAGCGACACCCTAGTTGTTACTCGACGCGATCCGTCACTACACGGTCACCGGGGAGGAAGCTGGTTGGTGGGCACGGGGATCCCCACGTGATCCCATCCCACCTCGTCCGCATCACTCCAGTGCCACGTGTGAAGGGTATCGGGATCAACCTCACTCACTGCATGACTGCGACGTCGTTAGCCTCTAGCGCTCGTCCCAAAGCAGTCAATCTGAACCTGTTCCACGCGGATCACCCGCATCAACCCGTCAACGGGTTCGACGCGAGGGGCCGTCGAGGGGACCGGTAACAAACACATTCCAAGAAGCCGGATCAATTATCGGATCCCTCCCCATTTCCACGAATGACGTGGTGTACGGTGTGAGGCAGACCGGGGCAGTTTCGACGCCCGAACCCCACCTATGTGTTGGACTCGGCTTTTCCAGGGGCCGGGTCCACCTCTCAACTCGGGGTAATGGCCCATCATAGCGCATGGGAGCCCAGCCCGGGTCGGTTTTACAACGAAGTGAATCACCCCGTCACTCGGCGTTGTGGGCGCTGTGTAGGTCCCTAGGGGCCTCCCAGCACAGCCCGCCGTCTGTGGCGATCCTAATATCAGAGCCGGCTCAAAGCCGCCGTTTGGACCTCTTGACACGGACGTGTCCCGTTTCGACGGGTCAGTCAGTGGCTGTCGCGCTTGAGCGTCGGAAACCCCATTCGACTGTATTGGGACGGAAGACGATCTCGCGACGTTTTGGGTTCGAGGGCGGCGAGCCACTCTGGTTGATCCTGCCAGTAGTCATATGCTTGTCTCAAAGCTTAAGCCATGCAAGTCTCAGTACAAACTGTATTAAAGTGAAACCGCAAAAGGCTCAGTAAACCAGTCATGATTCACTCGAGTGTACATGACTGTCTTTGGATAACTGTGGTAATCCTAGAGCTAATACATGCAACCAAGTCCCGACCAGTCTGACTGGGAAGGACGCTTTTATTAGATCAAGACCAATCGCCCGGCTCGTCCGGGCGTTGCCTTGGTGACTCTAGGTAACACATCAGATCGCATGGTCTCAGCACCGGCGACTTATCCTTCAAATGCCTGACTTATCAACTGTCGATGGTAGACTCCATGTCTACCATGGTTGTAACGGGTAACGGGGAATCAGGGTTCGATTCCGGAGAGGGAGCCTGAGAAACGGCTACCACATCCAAGGAAGGCAGCAGGCACGCAAATTACCCACTCCCGGCACGGGGAGGTAGTGACAAAAAATAACGATACGGGACTCTTATGAGGCCCCGTAATCGGAATGAGTACACTTTAAATCCTTTAACAAGGATCCATTGAAGGGCAAGTCTGGTGCCAGCAGCCGCGGTAATTCCAGCTTCAATAGCGTATATTAAAGTTGTTGCGGTTAAAAAGCTCGTAGTTGGTTCTGCGTGCTACGCTGTCGGTTCGCCGCCTGCCGGTGTAACTGGCATGCCGTGTCATGTCCTGTCGGTGGCGTGCGGGAGCCTTGTCAGGCGACGGCCCTCGCCCTCAAAAGCTTGGGTCCGGAGGCCGGAGGTCCAACCCGTGCGCCTGCTCTCTCCTACCTAGGTGCTCTTTACCGAGTGTCGAGGTAGGCCGACACGTTTACTTTGAACAAATTAGAGTGCTCAAAGCAGGCTGAAATCTCTGCCTGAATAGTGGTGCATGGAATAATAAAACAGGACCTTGGTTCTATTTTGTTGGTTCTTAGGAACACAAGGTAATGATCAATACGGACAGGCGGGGGCATTCGTATTGCGACGTTAGAGGTGAAATTCTTGGATCGTCGCAAGACGCACAAGAGCGAAAGCATTTGCCAAGTATGTCTTGATTGATCAAGAACGAAAGTTAGAGGTTCGAAGGCGATCAGATACCGCCCTAGTTCTAACCATAAACGATGCCAGCCAGCGATCCGCCGATGTTCCTCCGATGACTCGGCGGGGAGCTTCTTCCCGGGAAACCAAAGCTTTTGGGTTCCGGGGGAAGTATGGTTGCAAAGCTGAAACTTAAAGGAATTGACGGAAGGGCACCACCAGGAGTGGAGCCTGCGGCTTAATTTGACTCAACACGGGAAACCTCACCAGGCCAGGACATTGGAAGGATTGACAGATTGATAGCTCTTTCTTGATTCAGTGGGTAGTGGTGCATGGCCGTTCTTAGTTGGTGGATCGATTTGTCTGGTTAATTCCGATAACGAACGAGACTCTAGCCTATTAACTAGGCGTTTTCCGGTGTCCCCGCCACCGGCGACAATCATTCTTCTTAAGGGGACAGGCGGCTTTTAGCCGCACGAGATTGAGCAATAACAGGTCTGTGATGCCCTTAGATGTCCTGGGCCGCACGCGCGCTACACTGAAGGAATCAGCGTGTGCCTCCCTGGCCGAAAGGCCCGGGTAATCCGCTGAACCTCCTGCGTGCTAGGAATTGGGGCTTGCAATTGTTCCCCATGAACGAGGAATTCCCAGTAAGCGCGAGTCATAAGCTCGCGTTGATTACGTCCCTGCCCTTTGTACACACCGCCCGTCGCTACTACCGATTGAATGATTTAGTGAGGTCTTCGGACTGGCGGTCATCCCTACTGACTTGTCGGTATCTATGAACGCTGGGAAGATGACCAAACTTGATCATTTAGAGGAAGTAAAAGTCGTAACAAGGTTTCCGTAGGTGAACCTGCGGAAGGATCATTAATGAGAACCGGTCGATCAAAAGACTCGAGCTCTCCCCCGCTCTTCAATGAGCAGAGAAGAAAGTCAAGCAAGCAAGAGGCTCGCCGAGGAGTCTCGAAAGACCTCGTGAGAAGGGGTAGCGCCGGTGGGCGGCTTCATTGAAGCCCGTCGACCGCTTTTGGAGACGGATCTCGGCCAGTGGGACAGAGAAAGTGTTTCTCGCCCCGCCGTCTCCTCAAAACGCCCCTTCGAGGCGGGACCGCTTGGTCACAGAGTTGCAAGAAGCCGCAGAGCCCCCTTCACACGAGGGGGGCTCCGCACACCACGCTTCGCTCGGGCCTCGTGCTCCCTTTCGAACATGACAACCCATAGAGTCCATAACCCCATGGGCGACGGGGGTTTGAAAATCGTCGCCTCCGAGGAGGTCCGGCCGTGAGGTCGGCCTCTCCCGGTCAGAACATGATTACCCTGAGCGGCGGATCACTCGGCTCGTGGGTCGATGAAAGACGCAGCAAACTGCGCGTCGTCGTGTGAACTGCAGGACACATGAACATCGACATTTTGAACGCACATTGCGGCCCTGGGATTCCATCCAAGGGCCACGCCTGTCTGAGGGTCCTTTGTACGACACGCCCGTTTAACCGGGTGTCGCTCATCCTTGCGACTGCGGTCGGTGTGAGTGACGAGGAGAGCCGGACCACCTATGGTCCGGCGGAAGGCGGCGGAGAAGGAAGGGCGGCAGCTCCCGTAGAACGGTGGGCTGCTGCTTCCTGCCACTTACGCTCCGTCACCCATTGCCTTCGGAACGGCTCCAAATGCCGGACCTCTCCCTCTCAACTCCATCCCGCTCGCTTTTCGGGAGCATCACCGGCCTCACCCCCCCCTCCCTCAAAGGGGGATGGCGAGGGCGCTGTCTCCTCAGATATGAGCCGGCGAGCATTTCATAGGCACGCTCCCGTGTCGGAAACTCTGCTGGATGCCAGGTAGGAAAACCACTCGATACCTCCAACACCCTCAGTGGTGGACTGAACCTCTGTTTTCGAGCACGTCGCGCGTTTCTCCCGTGTTCGGAGGATCGCGGCGGTCGATTAGAGTTGTGAACATCTGTCACTCATGTGTCGAACGATACGGCCACGGCTAAAGCGGGATCAAAGTATGACGTTGAAAGGTCTCGGTGTGGTGATGCCACTGGTTCGAAGACGAAGTCCCGAATCCAGACTGCATGGCCGTCACCACCACCTTTTTTTGAGCGCCTCCACCCTCACGGATCACACCGCGAATGGGTGGAGGAAGGTCTATCCCGTGGACGCGTATCGTGGGCCACCTCACACAGATGGTGGTGACACGTCCCGTATCTGACATTTGAGAACTCTCGACACGATGACGATACTCCTTCTCTTTATCTCGACCGACCGCCTTCGTCACGAGGGGCTCCGCAATCGACGCGTTCTCGGTGAGGGGATGTCCACGGTGCGGGGTGTTGAACCAACGAGGTGTCGGCCTCAGTGGGGACCCAACTGGCATCACCCATACGCAGACGCTCCGTTTCGGGTATGGTCGTCGCCGAGTCGGCTAGGAGTGTCGAGAAGAAATAGGTGGCGGTGGTGCTAACCCGAACCACACTTTCCTTCCTCGCTCCGTAACACAGCGAACCGACCTCAGATCAGGTGGGACTCCCCGCTGAATTTAAGCATATTAGTAAGCGGAGGAAAAGAAACTAACCAGGATTCCCTCAGTAGCTGCGAGCGAACAGGGAGAAGCCCAGCACCGAATCCCGGAGGCCTTGCCTCCAGGGACATGTGGTGTTCGGGAGGGTTCGCATACCCGACACAGCTGCACCGCGTCCAAGTCCATCTTGAACGAGGCCACGGTCCCGAGAGGGTGCCAGGCCCGTAGCTGGCCGGTGCTGGTGTCGGGTGAACCTCTCCTTAGAGTCAGGTTGCTTGAGAGTGCAGCCCTAAGCGGGTGGTAAACTCCATCTAAGGCTAAATACAACCACGAGACCGATAGCGAACAAGTACCGTGAGGGAAAGTTGAAAAGAACTTTGAAGAGAGAGTTCAAGAGTACGTGAAACCGCTCAGGGGTAAACGGAAAAGACCCGAAATTTCCGAAAGGGGAGATTCACGTCTTCTCGCTGGTCGGACGACCCGCTC
>CATPAC010000156.1:30000-37500 GCA_954871275.1 Leptopterna dolabrata
CAGCTACATTTACCCGCAGTGAGGCTGTTCACTAGCATGATGCAATAGACGGTTCGTCCTTCACCAGTTTTCGAGTTTTATTATATCAACAGATTTATGCTGAGCACCCCCCCGACCTGAGAGAATTACATTTACCCGCAGTGAGGCTGTCCCTGGTGCGGGTGAAAGCACAACGGGCACGTTGGAATTGAACCCCTCTCCCCCTCCCGTCCATCGACAATCACCACCTCACCTCCCTTCCAGTGTACACCTCCTCTATTACTCTCCAACCCATACACACCCATCCATTTTTATAACTATCCTACCACGGATCTGAGGGGTCTAGCTCAGCTACATTTACCCGCAGTGAGGCTGTTCACAAGCATGATGCAATAGACGGTTCGTCCTTCACCAGTTTTCGAGTTTTATTATATCAACAGATTTATGCTGAGCACCCCCCCGACCTGAGAGAATTACATTTACCCGCAGTTAGGCTGTCCCTGGTGCGGGTGAAAGCACAACGGGCACGTTTGAATTGAACCCCTCTCCCCCTCCCATCCATCGACAATCACCACCTCACCTCCCTTCCGCTGTACACCACCTCTATTACTCTCCAACCCATACACACCCATCCATTTTTATAACTATCCTACCACGGATCTGAGGGGTCTAGCTCAGCTACATTTACCCGCAGTGAGGCTGTTCACAAGCATGATGCAATAGACGGTTCGTCCTTCACCAGTTTTCGAGTTGTATTATATCAACACATTCATGCTGAGCACCCCCCCACCTGAGAGAATTACATTTACCCGCAGTGAGGCTGTCCCTGGTGCGGGTGAAAGCACAACGGGCACGTTGGAATTGAACCCCTCTCCCCCTCCCGTCCATCGACAATCACCACCTCACCTCCCTTCAATTGTACACCTCCTCTATTACTCTCCAACCCATACACACCCATCCATTTTTATAACTATCCTACCACGGATCTGAGGGGTCTAGCTCAGCTACATTTACCCGCAGTGAGGCTGTTCACAAGCATGATGCAATAGACGGTTCGTCCTTCACCAGTTTTCGAGTTGTATTATATCAACACATTCATGCTGAGCACCCCCCCACCTGAGAGAATTACATTTACCCGCAGTGAGGCTGTCCCTGGTGCGGGTGAAAGCACAACGGGCACGTTGGAATTGAACCCCTCTCCCCCTCCCGTCGATCGACAATCACCACCTCACCTCCCTTCTAGTGTACACCTCCTCTATTACTCTCCAACCACCACCCACCCGACCATTTCTATAACTATCCTACCACGGATCTGAGGGGTCTAGCTCAGCTACATTTACCCGCAGTGAGGCTGTTCACAAGCATGATGCAATAGACGGTTCGTCCTTCACCAGTTTTCGAGTTTTATTATATCAACAGATTTATGCTGAGCACCCCCCCGACCTGAGAGAATTACATTTACCCGCAGTTAGGCTGTCCCTGGTGCGGGTGAAAGCACAACGGGCACGTTTGAATTGAACCCCTCTCCCCCTCCCGTCCATCGACAATCACCACCTCACCTCCCTTCGACTGTACACCTCCTCTATTACTCTCCAACCCATACACACCCATCCATTTTTATAACTATCCTACCACGGATCTGAGGGGTCTAGCTCAGCTACATTTACCCGCAGTGTGGCTGTTCACAAGCATGATGCAATAGACGGTTCGTCCTTCACCAGTTTTCGAGTTGTATTATATCCACACATTCATGCTGAGCACCCCTCCACCTGAGAGAATTACATTTACCCGCAGTGAGGCTGTCCCTGGTGCGGGTAAATATAATTCTCTCAGGCCAGACAAACTGTATATTCGTTTATGCTTGTGAACAGCCTCACTGCGGGTAAATGTAGCTGAGCTAGACCCCTCAGATCCGTGGTAGGATAGGTATACAAATGGAAGGGGCGGGTAGGGGTTGGAGAGTAATGGAGAAGCTGTACATAGAAGGGAGGTGAGGGGGTGGGTGTCGATAGAAGGGAGGGGGAGAGGGGTTCAATTCCAAATGATGGGTGGGTGGGTTGGGGAGTAATACAGGTCTTGTTCATTTACTTATAGGAAGGGAGGTGAGGTGGTATTTGTTGATAGAAGGGAGGGGGAGAGGGGTTCAATTCCACACGATGGGCGGGTGGGTTGGGGAGTAATACAGGTCTTGTTCATTTACTTATTAGAAGGGAGGTGAGGTGGTATTTGTTGATAGGAGGGAGGGGGAGAGGGGTTCAATTTTATCATCTCAAAGCTAGTCCCGACTACAAAAGATGAGTTTCGGAGGCCCCGTGAGCTCGCGGGTACCCTATTAATGTCGGACTCGGACTCGGCCTCGCCCTCGCCAACAGGCGCGGGGGGAGGGGGTCGTTTGTCGGCCGGTAGTAGTTCGGGTACTGTGGCTCATCATCGAGAGGTGGCGTGGCAGCGCCGCGTCCCGGTATCTGGACGGGTCGAAGACGGTCTCAATCGTGGGTGCAAAGCGACACCCTAGTTGTTACTCGACGCGATCCGTCACTACACGGTCACCGGGGAGGAAGCTGGTTGGTGGGCACGGGGATCCCCACGTGATCCCATCCCACCTCGTCCGCATCACTCCAGTGCCACGTGTGAAGGGTATCGGGATCAACCTCACTCACTGCATGACTGCGACGTCGTTAGCCTCTAGCGCTCGTCCCAAAGCAGTCAATCTGAACCTGTTCCACGCGGATCACCCGCATCAACCCGTCAACGGGTTCGACGCGAGGGGCCGTCGAGGGGACCGGTAACAAACACATTCCAAGAAGCCGGATCAATTATCGGATCCCTCCCCATTTCCACGAATGACGTGGTGTACGGTGTGAGGCAGACCGGGGCAGTTTCGACGCCCGAACCCCACCTATGTGTTGGACTCGGCTTTTCCAGGGGCCGGGTCCACCTCTCAACTCGGGGTAATGGCCCATCATAGCGCATGGGAGCCCAGCCCGGGTCGGTTTTACAACGAAGTGAATCACCCCGTCACTCGGCGTTGTGGGCGCTGTGTAGGTCCCTAGGGGCCTCCCAGCACAGCCCGCCGTCTGTGGCGATCCTAATATCAGAGCCGGCTCAAAGCCGCCGTTTGGACCTCTTGACACGGACGTGTCCCGTTTCGACGGGTCAGTCAGTGGCTGTCGCGCTTGAGCGTCGGAAACCCCATTCGACTGTATTGGGACGGAAGACGATCTCGCGACGTTTTGGGTTCGAGGGCGGCGAGCCACTCTGGTTGATCCTGCCAGTAGTCATATGCTTGTCTCAAAGCTTAAGCCATGCAAGTCTCAGTACAAACTGTATTAAAGTGAAACCGCAAAAGGCTCAGTAAACCAGTCATGATTCACTCGAGTATACATGACTGTCTTTGGATAACTGTGGTAATCCTAGAGCTAATACATGCAACCAAGTCCCGACCAGTCTGACTGGGAAGGACGCTTTTATTAGATCAAGACCAATCGCCCGGCTCGTCCGGGCGTTGCCTTGGTGACTCTAGGTAACACATCAGATCGCATGGTCTCAGCACCGGCGACTTATCCTTCAAATGCCTGACTTATCAACTGTCGATGGTAGACTCCATGTCTACCATGGTTGTAACGGGTAACGGGGAATCAGGGTTCGATTCCGGAGAGGGAGCCTGAGAAACGGCTACCACATCCAAGGAAGGCAGCAGGCACGCAAATTACCCACTCCCGGCACGGGGAGGTAGTGACAAAAAATAACGATACGGGACTCTTATGAGGCCCCGTAATCGGAATGAGTACACTTTAAATCCTTTAACAAGGATCCATTGAAGGGCAAGTCTGGTGCCAGCAGCCGCGGTAATTCCAGCTTCAATAGCGTATATTAAAGTTGTTGCGGTTAAAAAGCTCGTAGTTGGTTCTGCGTGCTACGCTGTCGGTTCGCCGCCTGCCGGTGTAACTGGCATGCCGTGTCATGTCCTGTCGGTGGCGTGCGGGAGCCTTGTCAGGCGACGGCCCTCGCCCTCAAAAGCTTGGGTCCGGAGGCCGGAGGTCCAACCCGTGCGCCTGCTCTCTCCTACCTAGGTGCTCTTTACCGAGTGTCGAGGTAGGCCGACACGTTTACTTTGAACAAATTAGAGTGCTCAAAGCAGGCTGAAATCTCTGCCTGAATAGTGGTGCATGGAATAATAAAACAGGACCTTGGTTCTATTTTGTTGGTTCTTAGGAACACAAGGTAATGATCAATACGGACAGGCGGGGGCATTCGTATTGCGACGTTAGAGGTGAAATTCTTGGATCGTCGCAAGACGCACAAGAGCGAAAGCATTTGCCAAGTATGTCTTGATTGATCAAGAACGAAAGTTAGAGGTTCGAAGGCGATCAGATACCGCCCTAGTTCTAACCATAAACGATGCCAGCCAGCGATCCGCCGATGTTCCTCCGATGACTCGGCGGGGAGCTTCTTCCCGGGAAACCAAAGCTTTTGGGTTCCGGGGGAAGTATGGTTGCAAAGCTGAAACTTAAAGGAATTGACGGAAGGGCACCACCAGGAGTGGAGCCTGCGGCTTAATTTGACTCAACACGGGAAACCTCACCAGGCCAGGACATTGGAAGGATTGACAGATTGATAGCTCTTTCTTGATTCAGTGGGTAGTGGTGCATGGCCGTTCTTAGTTGGTGGATCGATTTGTCTGGTTAATTCCGATAACGAACGAGACTCTAGCCTATTAACTAGGCGTTTCCCGGTGTCCCCGCCACCGGCGACAATCATTCTTCTTAAGGGGACAGGCGGCTTTTAGCCGCACGAGATTGAGCAATAACAGGTCTGTGATGCCCTTAGATGTCCTGGGCCGCACGCGCGCTACACTGAAGGAATCAGCGTGTGCCTCCCTGGCCGAAAGGCCCGGGTAATCCGCTGAACCTCCTGCGTGCTAGGAATTGGGGCTTGCAATTGTTCCCCATGAACGAGGAATTCCCAGTAAGCGCGAGTCATAAGCTCGCGTTGATTACGTCCCTGCCCTTTGTACACACCGCCCGTCGCTACTACCGATTGAATGATTTAGTGAGGTCTTCGGACTGGCGGTCATCCCTACTGACTTGTCGGTATCTATGAACGCTGGGAAGATGACCAAACTTGATCATTTAGAGGAAGTAAAAGTCGTAACAAGGTTTCCGTAGGTGAACCTGCGGAAGGATCATTAATGAGAACCGGTCGATCAAAAGACTCGAGCTCTCCCCCGCTCTTCAATGAGCAGAGAAGAAAGTCAAGCAAGCAAGAGGCTCGCCGAGGAGTCTCGAAAGACCTCGTGAGAAGGGGTAGCGCCGGTGGGCGGCTTCATTGAAGCCCGTCGACCGCTTTTGGAGACGGATCTCGGCCAGTGGGACAGAGAAAGTGTTTCTCGCCCCGCCGTCTCCTCAAAACGCCCCTTCGAGGCGGGACCGCTTGGTCACAGAGTTGCAAGAAGCCGCAGAGCCCCCTTCACACGAGGGGGGCTCCGCACACCACGCTTCGCTCGGGCCTCGTGCTCCCTTTCGAACATGACAACCCATAGAGTCCATAACCCCATGGGCGACGGGGGTTTGAAAATCGTCGCCTCCGAGGAGGTCCGGCCGTGAGGTCGGCCTCTCCCGGTCAGAACATGATTACCCTGAGCGGCGGATCACTCGGCTCGTGGGTCGATGAAAGACGCAGCAAACTGCGCGTCGTCGTGTGAACTGCAGGACACATGAACATCGACATTTTGAACGCACATTGCGGCCCTGGGATTCCATCCAAGGGCCACGCCTGTCTGAGGGTCGTTTGTACGACACGCCCGTTTAACCGGGTGTCGCTCATCCTTGCGACTGCGGTCGGTGTGAGTGACGAGGAGAGCCGGACCACCTATGGTCCGGCGGAAGGCGGCGGAGAAGGAAGGGCGGCAGCTCCCGTAGAACGGTGGGCTGCTGCTTCCTGCCACTTACGCTCCGTCACCCATTGCCTTCGGAACGGCTCCAAATGCCGGACCTCTCCCTCTCAACTCCATCCCGCTCGCTTTTCGGGAGCATCACCGGCCTCACCCCCCCCTCCCTCAAAGGGGGATGGCGAGGGCGCTGTCTCCTCAGATATGAGCCGGCGAGCATTTCATAGGCACGCTCCCGTGTCGGAAACTCTGCTGGATGCCAGGTAGGAAAACCACTCGATACCTCCAACACCCTCAGTGGTGGACTGAACCTCTGTTTTCGAGCACGTCGCGCGTTTCTCCCGTGTTCGGAGGATCGCGGCGGTCGATTAGAGTTGTGAACATCTGTCACTCATGTGTCGAACGATACGGCCACGGCTAAAGCGGGATCAAAGTATGACGTTGAAAGGTCTCGGTGTGGTGATGCCACTGGTTCGAAGACGAAGTCCCGAATCCAGACTGCATGGCCGTCACCACCACCTTTTTTTGAGCGCCTCCACCCTCACGGATCACACCGCGAATGGGTGGAGGAAGGTCTATCCCGTGGACGCGTATCGTGGGCCACCTCACACAGATGGTGGTGACACGTCCCGTATCTGACATTTGAGAACTCTCGACACGATGACGATACTCCTTCTCTTTATCTCGACCGACCGCCTTCGTCACGAGGGGCTCCGCAATCGACGCGTTCTCGGTGAGGGGATGTCCACGGTGCGGGGTGTTGAACCAACGAGGTGTCGGCCTCAGTGGGGACCCAACTGGCATCACCCATACGCAGACGCTCCGTTTCGGGTATGGTCGTCGCCGAGTCGGCTAGGAGTGTCGAGAAGAAATAGGTGGCGGTGGTGCTAACCCGAACCACACTTTCCTTCCTCGCTCCGTAACACAGCGAACCGACCTCAGATCAGGTGGGACTCCCCGCTGAATTTAAGCATATTAGTAAGCGGAGGAAAAGAAACTAACCAGGATTCCCTCAGTAGCTGCGAGCGAACAGGGAGAAGCCCAGCACCGAATCCCGGAGGCCTTGCCTCCAGGGACATGTGGTGTTCGGGAGGGTTCGCATACCCGACACAGCTGCACCGCGTCCAAGTCCATCTTGAACGAGGCCACGGTCCCGAGAGGGTGCCAGGCCCGTAGCTGGCCGGTGCTGGTGTCGGGTGAACCTCTCCTTAGAGTCAGGTTGCTTGAGAGTGCAGCCCTAAGCGGGTGGTAAACTCCATCTAAGGCTAAATACAACCACGAGACCGATAGCGAACAAGTACCGTGAGGGAAAGTTGAAAAGAACTTTGAAGAGAGAGTTCAAGAGTACGTGAAACCGCTCAGGGGTAAACGGAAAAGACCCGAAATTTCCGAAAGGGGAGATTCACGTCTTCTCGCTGGTCGGACGACCCGCTCCTCGTCGACGGCTCTATGCCTCATTCGGATTCATCCGGACCGAGTGGTGGAGCCGCCGAGAGTGGGTCCGTACGGCCGCGGCGGACCGCACTTCTCCCCTAGTAGGACGTCGTGACCCGTCCGGCCACGGTCTAAGGGCTTGGGTGGTAGCCTGTGTGAGCTGTTCGCAGTCTCGCGCAGACCCCCTTTCTCCCGAC
>CATPAC010000156.1:42500-50000 GCA_954871275.1 Leptopterna dolabrata
CTCCCCCTCCCGTCCATCGACAATCACCACCTCACCTCCCTTCCAGTGTACACCTCCTCTATTACTCTCCAACCCATACACACCCATCCATTTTTATAACTATCCTACCACGGATCTGAGGGGTCTAGCTCAGCTACATTTACCCGCAGTGAGGCTGTTCACAAGCATGATGCAATAGACGGTTCGTCCTTCACCAGTTTTCGAGTTTTATTATATCAACAGATTTATGCTGAGCACCCCCCCGACCTGAGAGAATTACATTTACCCGCAGTTAGGCTGTCCCTGGTGCGGGTGAAAGCACAACGGGCACGTTTGAATTGAACCCCTCTCCCCCTCCCGTCCATCGACAATCACCACCTCACCTCCCTTCCGCTGTACACCACCTCTATTACTCTCCAACCCATACACACCCATCCATTTTTATAACTATCCTACCACGGATCTGAGGGGTCTAGCTCAGCTACATTTACCCGCAGTGAGGCTGTTCACAAGCATGATGCAATAGACGGTTCGTCCTTCACCAGTTTTCGAGTTGTATTATATCAACACATTCATGCTGAGCACCCCCCCACCTGAGAGAATTACATTTACCCGCAGTGAGGCTGTCCCTGGTGCGGGTGAAAGCACAACGGGCACGTTGGAATTGAACCCCTCTCCCCCTCCCGTCCATCGACAATCACCACCTCACCTCCCTTCAATTGTACACCTCCTCTATTACTCTCCAACCCATACACACCCATCCATTTTTATAACTATCCTACCACGGATCTGAGGGGTCTAGCTCAGCTACATTTACCCGCAGTGAGGCTGTTCACAAGCATGATGCAATAGACGGTTCGTCCTTCACCAGTTTTCGAGTTGTATTATATCAACACATTCATGCTGAGCACCCCCCCACCTGAGAGAATTACATTTACCCGCAGTGAGGCTGTCCCTGGTGCGGGTGAAAGCACAACGGGCACGTTGGAATTGAACCCCTCTCCCCCTCCCGTCGATCGACAATCACCACCTCACCTCCCTTCTAGTGTACACCTCCTCTATTACTCTCCAACCACCACCCACCCGACCATTTCTATAACTATCCTACCACGGATCTGAGGGGTCTAGCTCAGCTACATTTACCCGCAGTGAGGCTGTTCACAAGCATGATGCAATAGACGGTTCGTCCTTCACCAGTTTTCGAGTTTTATTATATCAACAGATTTATGCTGAGCACCCCCCCGACCTGAGAGAATTACATTTACCCGCAGTTAGGCTGTCCCTGGTGCGGGTGAAAGCACAACGGGCACGTTTGAATTGAACCCCTCTCCCCCTCCCGTCCATCGACAATCACCACCTCACCTCCCTTCGACTGTACACCTCCTCTATTACTCTCCAACCCATACACACCCATCCATTTTTATAACTATCCTACCACGGATCTGAGGGGTCTAGCTCAGCTACATTTACCCGCAGTGTGGCTGTTCACAAGCATGATGCAATAGACGGTTCGTCCTTCACCAGTTTTCGAGTTGTATTATATCCACACATTCATGCTGAGCACCCCTCCACCTGAGAGAATTACATTTACCCGCAGTGAGGCTGTCCCTGGTGCGGGTAAATATAATTCTCTCAGGCCAGACAAACTGTATATTCGTTTATGCTTGTGAACAGCCTCACTGCGGGTAAATGTAGCTGAGCTAGACCCCTCAGATCCGTGGTAGGATAGGTATACAAATGGAAGGGGCGGGTAGGGGTTGGAGAGTAATGGAGAAGCTGTACATAGAAGGGAGGTGAGGGGGTGGGTGTCGATAGAAGGGAGGGGGAGAGGGGTTCAATTCCAAATGATGGGTGGGTGGGTTGGGGAGTAATACAGGTCTTGTTCATTTACTTATAGGAAGGGAGGTGAGGTGGTATTTGTTGATAGAAGGGAGGGGGAGAGGGGTTCAATTCCACACGATGGGCGGGTGGGTTGGGGAGTAATACAGGTCTTGTTCATTTACTTATTAGAAGGGAGGTGAGGTGGTATTTGTTGATAGGAGGGAGGGGGAGAGGGGTTCAATTTTATCATCTCAAAGCTAGTCCCGACTACAAAAGATGAGTTTCGGAGGCCCCGTGAGCTCGCGGGTACCCTATTAATGTCGGACTCGGACTCGGCCTCGCCCTCGCCAACAGGCGCGGGGGGAGGGGGTCGTTTGTCGGCCGGTAGTAGTTCGGGTACTGTGGCTCATCATCGAGAGGTGGCGTGGCAGCGCCGCGTCCCGGTATCTGGACGGGTCGAAGACGGTCTCAATCGTGGGTGCAAAGCGACACCCTAGTTGTTACTCGACGCGATCCGTCACTACACGGTCACCGGGGAGGAAGCTGGTTGGTGGGCACGGGGATCCCCACGTGATCCCATCCCACCTCGTCCGCATCACTCCAGTGCCACGTGTGAAGGGTATCGGGATCAACCTCACTCACTGCATGACTGCGACGTCGTTAGCCTCTAGCGCTCGTCCCAAAGCAGTCAATCTGAACCTGTTCCACGCGGATCACCCGCATCAACCCGTCAACGGGTTCGACGCGAGGGGCCGTCGAGGGGACCGGTAACAAACACATTCCAAGAAGCCGGATCAATTATCGGATCCCTCCCCATTTCCACGAATGACGTGGTGTACGGTGTGAGGCAGACCGGGGCAGTTTCGACGCCCGAACCCCACCTATGTGTTGGACTCGGCTTTTCCAGGGGCCGGGTCCACCTCTCAACTCGGGGTAATGGCCCATCATAGCGCATGGGAGCCCAGCCCGGGTCGGTTTTACAACGAAGTGAATCACCCCGTCACTCGGCGTTGTGGGCGCTGTGTAGGTCCCTAGGGGCCTCCCAGCACAGCCCGCCGTCTGTGGCGATCCTAATATCAGAGCCGGCTCAAAGCCGCCGTTTGGACCTCTTGACACGGACGTGTCCCGTTTCGACGGGTCAGTCAGTGGCTGTCGCGCTTGAGCGTCGGAAACCCCATTCGACTGTATTGGGACGGAAGACGATCTCGCGACGTTTTGGGTTCGAGGGCGGCGAGCCACTCTGGTTGATCCTGCCAGTAGTCATATGCTTGTCTCAAAGCTTAAGCCATGCAAGTCTCAGTACAAACTGTATTAAAGTGAAACCGCAAAAGGCTCAGTAAACCAGTCATGATTCACTCGAGTATACATGACTGTCTTTGGATAACTGTGGTAATCCTAGAGCTAATACATGCAACCAAGTCCCGACCAGTCTGACTGGGAAGGACGCTTTTATTAGATCAAGACCAATCGCCCGGCTCGTCCGGGCGTTGCCTTGGTGACTCTAGGTAACACATCAGATCGCATGGTCTCAGCACCGGCGACTTATCCTTCAAATGCCTGACTTATCAACTGTCGATGGTAGACTCCATGTCTACCATGGTTGTAACGGGTAACGGGGAATCAGGGTTCGATTCCGGAGAGGGAGCCTGAGAAACGGCTACCACATCCAAGGAAGGCAGCAGGCACGCAAATTACCCACTCCCGGCACGGGGAGGTAGTGACAAAAAATAACGATACGGGACTCTTATGAGGCCCCGTAATCGGAATGAGTACACTTTAAATCCTTTAACAAGGATCCATTGAAGGGCAAGTCTGGTGCCAGCAGCCGCGGTAATTCCAGCTTCAATAGCGTATATTAAAGTTGTTGCGGTTAAAAAGCTCGTAGTTGGTTCTGCGTGCTACGCTGTCGGTTCGCCGCCTGCCGGTGTAACTGGCATGCCGTGTCATGTCCTGTCGGTGGCGTGCGGGAGCCTTGTCAGGCGACGGCCCTCGCCCTCAAAAGCTTGGGTCCGGAGGCCGGAGGTCCAACCCGTGCGCCTGCTCTCTCCTACCTAGGTGCTCTTTACCGAGTGTCGAGGTAGGCCGACACGTTTACTTTGAACAAATTAGAGTGCTCAAAGCAGGCTGAAATCTCTGCCTGAATAGTGGTGCATGGAATAATAAAACAGGACCTTGGTTCTATTTTGTTGGTTCTTAGGAACACAAGGTAATGATCAATACGGACAGGCGGGGGCATTCGTATTGCGACGTTAGAGGTGAAATTCTTGGATCGTCGCAAGACGCACAAGAGCGAAAGCATTTGCCAAGTATGTCTTGATTGATCAAGAACGAAAGTTAGAGGTTCGAAGGCGATCAGATACCGCCCTAGTTCTAACCATAAACGATGCCAGCCAGCGATCCGCCGATGTTCCTCCGATGACTCGGCGGGGAGCTTCTTCCCGGGAAACCAAAGCTTTTGGGTTCCGGGGGAAGTATGGTTGCAAAGCTGAAACTTAAAGGAATTGACGGAAGGGCACCACCAGGAGTGGAGCCTGCGGCTTAATTTGACTCAACACGGGAAACCTCACCAGGCCAGGACATTGGAAGGATTGACAGATTGATAGCTCTTTCTTGATTCAGTGGGTAGTGGTGCATGGCCGTTCTTAGTTGGTGGATCGATTTGTCTGGTTAATTCCGATAACGAACGAGACTCTAGCCTATTAACTAGGCGTTTTCCGGTGTCCCCGCCACCGGCGACAATCATTCTTCTTAAGGGGACAGGCGGCTTTTAGCCGCACGAGATTGAGCAATAACAGGTCTGTGATGCCCTTAGATGTCCTGGGCCGCACGCGCGCTACACTGAAGGAATCAGCGTGTGCCTCCCTGGCCGAAAGGCCCGGGTAATCCGCTGAACCTCCTGCGTGCTAGGAATTGGGGCTTGCAATTGTTCCCCATGAACGAGGAATTCCCAGTAAGCGCGAGTCATAAGCTCGCGTTGATTACGTCCCTGCCCTTTGTACACACCGCCCGTCGCTACTACCGATTGAATGATTTAGTGAGGTCTTCGGACTGGCGGTCATCCCTACTGACTTGTCGGTATCTATGAACGCTGGGAAGATGACCAAACTTGATCATTTAGAGGAAGTAAAAGTCGTAACAAGGTTTCCGTAGGTGAACCTGCGGAAGGATCATTAATGAGAACCGGTCGATCAAAAGACTCGAGCTCTCCCCCGCTCTTCAATGAGCAGAGAAGAAAGTCAAGCAAGCAAGAGGCTCGCCGAGGAGTCTCGAAAGACCTCGTGAGAAGGGGTAGCGCCGGTGGGCGGCTTCATTGAAGCCCGTCGACCGCTTTTGGAGACGGATCTCGGCCAGTGGGACAGAGAAAGTGTTTCTCGCCCCGCCGTCTCCTCAAAACGCCCCTTCGAGGCGGGACCGCTTGGTCACAGAGTTGCAAGAAGCCGCAGAGCCCCCTTCACACGAGGGGGGCTCCGCACACCACGCTTCGCTCGGGCCTCGTGCTCCCTTTCGAACATGACAACCCATAGAGTCCATAACCCCATGGGCGACGGGGGTTTGAAAATCGTCGCCTCCGAGGAGGTCCGGCCGTGAGGTCGGCCTCTCCCGGTCAGAACATGATTACCCTGAGCGGCGGATCACTCGGCTCGTGGGTCGATGAAAGACGCAGCAAACTGCGCGTCGTCGTGTGAACTGCAGGACACATGAACATCGACATTTTGAACGCACATTGCGGCCCTGGGATTCCATCCAAGGGCCACGCCTGTCTGAGGGTCGTTTGTACGACACGCCCGTTTAACCGGGTGTCGCTCATCCTTGCGACTGCGGTCGGTGTGAGTGACGAGGAGAGCCGGACCACCTATGGTCCGGCGGAAGGCGGCGGAGAAGGAAGGGCGGCAGCTCCCGTAGAACGGTGGGCTGCTGCTTCCTGCCACTTACGCTCCGTCACCCATTGCCTTCGGAACGGCTCCAAATGCCGGACCTCTCCCTCTCAACTCCATCCCGCTCGCTTTTCGGGAGCATCACCGGCCTCACCCCCCCCTCCCTCAAAGGGGGATGGCGAGGGCGCTGTCTCCTCAGATATGAGCCGGCGAGCATTTCATAGGCACGCTCCCGTGTCGGAAACTCTGCTGGATGCCAGGTAGGAAAACCACTCGATACCTCCAACACCCTCAGTGGTGGACTGAACCTCTGTTTTCGAGCACGTCGCGCGTTTCTCCCGTGTTCGGAGGATCGCGGCGGTCGATTAGAGTTGTGAACATCTGTCACTCATGTGTCGAACGATACGGCCACGGCTAAAGCGGGATCAAAGTATGACGTTGAAAGGTCTCGGTGTGGTGATGCCACTGGTTCGAAGACGAAGTCCCGAATCCAGACTGCATGGCCGTCACCACCACCTTTTTTTGAGCGCCTCCACCCTCACGGATCACACCGCGAATGGGTGGAGGAAGGTCTATCCCGTGGACGCGTATCGTGGGCCACCTCACACAGATGGTGGTGACACGTCCCGTATCTGACATTTGAGAACTCTCGACACGATGACGATACTCCTTCTCTTTATCTCGACCGACCGCCTTCGTCACGAGGGGCTCCGCAATCGACGCGTTCTCGGTGAGGGGATGTCCACGGTGCGGGGTGTTGAACCAACGAGGTGTCGGCCTCAGTGGGGACCCAACTGGCATCACCCATACGCAGACGCTCCGTTTCGGGTATGGTCGTCGCCGAGTCGGCTAGGAGTGTCGAGAAGAAATAGGTGGCGGTGGTGCTAACCCGAACCACACTTTCCTTCCTCGCTCCGTAACACAGCGAACCGACCTCAGATCAGGTGGGACTCCCCGCTGAATTTAAGCATATTAGTAAGCGGAGGAAAAGAAACTAACCAGGATTCCCTCAGTAGCTGCGAGCGAACAGGGAGAAGCCCAGCACCGAATCCCGGAGGCCTTGCCTCCAGGGACATGTGGTGTTCGGGAGGGTTCGCATACCCGACACAGCTGCACCGCGTCCAAGTCCATCTTGAACGAGGCCACGGTCCCGAGAGGGTGCCAGGCCCGTAGCTGGCCGGTGCTGGTGTCGGGTGAACCTCTCCTTAGAGTCAGGTTGCTTGAGAGTGCAGCCCTAAGCGGGTGGTAAACTCCATCTAAGGCTAAATACAACCACGAGACCGATAGCGAACAAGTACCGTGAGGGAAAGTTGAAAAGAACTTTGAAGAGAGAGTTCAAGAGTACGTGAAACCGCTCAGGGGTAAACGGAAAAGACCCGAAATTTCCGAAAGGGGAGATTCACGTCTTCTCGCTGGTCGGACGACCCGCTCCTCGTCGACGGCTCTATGCCTCATTCGGATTCATCCGGACCGAGTGGTGGAGCCGCCGAGAGTGGGTCCGTACGGCCGCGGCGGACCGCACTTCTCCCCTAGTAGGACGTCGTGACCCGTCCGGCCACGGTCTAAGGGCTTGGGTGGTAGCCTGTGTGAGCTGTTCGCAGTCTCGCGCAGACCCCCTTTCTCCCGACCGTGGATCGCTCCGGTCGGTATCAAAAGACGGTGTCGAACCGCTCTGCGGAGGGAGTGATCCCTCTTCGAGAGCGCGATGTGGCCCTTGACAAGGTTGCGAGTCGCGTGTCAAGGCGGGCCTCCGCCCGTCTGACTGCTCTCGCGCCTGTATGGTCGAGTGTGCCCTTACGCAGGTTCATTCAAATGGCACCAGTCC
>CATPAC010000156.1:55000-62500 GCA_954871275.1 Leptopterna dolabrata
GTTTTATTATATCAACAGATTTATGCTGAGCACCCCCCCGACCTGAGAGAATTACATTTACCCGCAGTTAGGCTGTCCCTGGTGCGGGTGAAAGCACAACGGGCACGTTTGAATTGAACCCCTCTCCCCCTCCCGTCCATCGACAATCACCACCTCACCTCCCTTCCGCTGTACACCACCTCTATTACTCTCCAACCCATACACACCCATCCATTTTTATAACTATCCTACCACGGATCTGAGGGGTCTAGCTCAGCTACATTTACCCGCAGTGAGGCTGTTCACAAGCATGATGCAATAGACGGTTCGTCCTTCACCAGTTTTCGAGTTGTATTATATCAACACATTCATGCTGAGCACCCCCCCACCTGAGAGAATTACATTTACCCGCAGTGAGGCTGTCCCTGGTGCGGGTGAAAGCACAACGGGCACGTTGGAATTGAACCCCTCTCCCCCTCCCGTCCATCGACAATCACCACCTCACCTCCCTTCAATTGTACACCTCCTCTATTACTCTCCAACCCATACACACCCATCCATTTTTATAACTATCCTACCACGGATCTGAGGGGTCTAGCTCAGCTACATTTACCCGCAGTGAGGCTGTTCACAAGCATGATGCAATAGACGGTTCGTCCTTCACCAGTTTTCGAGTTGTATTATATCAACACATTCATGCTGAGCACCCCCCCACCTGAGAGAATTACATTTACCCGCAGTGAGGCTGTCCTTGGTGCGGGTGAAAGCACAACGGGCACGTTGGAATTGAACCCCTCTCCCCCTCCCGTCGATCGACAATCACCACCTCACCTCCCTTCTAGTGTACACCTCCTCTATTACTCTCCAACCACCACCCACCCGACCATTTCTATAACTATCCTACCACGGATCTGAGGGGTCTAGCTCAGCTACATTTACCCGCAGTGAGGCTGTTCACAAGCATGATGCAATAGACGGTTCGTCCTTCACCAGTTTTCGAGTTTTATTATATCAACAGATTTATGCTGAGCACCCCCCCGACCTGAGAGAATTACATTTACCCGCAGTTAGGCTGTCCCTGGTGCGGGTGAAAGCACAACGGGCACGTTTGAATTGAACCCCTCTCCCCCTCCCGTCCATCGACAATCACCACCTCACCTCCCTTCGACTGTACACCTCCTCTATTACTCTCCAACCCATACACACCCATCCATTTTTATAACTATCCTACCACGGATCTGAGGGGTCTAGCTCAGCTACATTTACCCGCAGTGTGGCTGTTCACAAGCATGATGCAATAGACGGTTCGTCCTTCACCAGTTTTCGAGTTGTATTATATCCACACATTCATGCTGAGCACCCCTCCACCTGAGAGAATTACATTTACCCGCAGTGAGGCTGTCCCTGGTGCGGGTGAAAGCACAACGGGCACGTTGGAATTGAACCCCTCTCCCCCTCCCGTCCATCGACAATCACCACCTCACCTCCCTTCAATTGTACACCTCCTCTATTACTCTCCAACCCATACACACCCATCCATTTTTATAACTATCCTACCACGGATCTGAGGGGTCTAGCTCAGCTACATTTACCCGCAGTGAGGCTGTTCACAAGCATGATGCAATAGACGGTTCGTCCTTCACCAGTTTTCGAGTTGTATTATATCAACACATTCATGCTGAGCACCCCCCCACCTGAGAGAATTACATTTACCCGCAGTGAGGCTGTCCCTGGTGCGGGTGAAAGCACAACGGGCACGTTGGAATTGAACCCCTCTCCCCCTCCCGTCGATCGACAATCACCACCTCACCTCCCTTCTAGTGTACACCTCCTCTATTACTCTCCAACCACCACCCACCCGACCATTTCTATAACTATCCTACCACGGATCTGAGGGGTCTAGCTCAGCTACATTTACCCGCAGTGAGGCTGTTCACAAGCATGATGCAATAGACGGTTCGTCCTTCACCAGTTTTCGAGTTTTATTATATCAACAGATTTATGCTGAGCACCCCCCCGACCTGAGAGAATTACATTTACCCGCAGTTAGGCTGTCCCTGGTGCGGGTGAAAGCACAACGGGCACGTTTGAATTGAACCCCTCTCCCCCTCCCGTCCATCGACAATCACCACCTCACCTCCCTTCGACTGTACACCTCCTCTATTACTCTCCAACCCATACACACCCATCCATTTTTATAACTATCCTACCACGGATCTGAGGGGTCTAGCTCAGCTACATTTACCCGCAGTGTGGCTGTTCACAAGCATGATGCAATAGACGGTTCGTCCTTCACCAGTTTTCGAGTTGTATTATATCCACACATTCATGCTGAGCACCCCTCCACCTGAGAGAATTACATTTACCCGCAGTGAGGCTGTCCCTGGTGCGGGTAAATATAATTCTCTCAGGCCAGACAAACTGTATATTCGTTTATGCTTGTGAACAGCCTCACTGCGGGTAAATGTAGCTGAGCTAGACCCCTCAGATCCGTGGTAGGATAGGTATACAAATGGAAGGGGCGGGTAGGGGTTGGAGAGTAATGGAGAAGCTGTACATAGAAGGGAGGTGAGGGGGTGGGTGTCGATAGAAGGGAGGGGGAGAGGGGTTCAATTCCAAACGATGGGCGGGTGGGTTGGGGAGTAATACAGGTCTTGTTCATTTACTTATAGGAAGGGAGGTGAGGTGGTATTTGTTGATAGAAGGGAGGGGTAGAGGGGTTCAATTCCACACGATGGGCGGGTGGGTTGGGGAGTAATACAGGTCTTGTTCATTTACTTATTAGAAGGGAGGTGAGGTGGTATTTGTTGATAGGAGGGAGGGGGAGAGGGGTTCAATTTTATCATCTCAAAGCTAGTCCCGACTACAAAAGATGAGTTTCGGAGGCCCCGTGAGCTCGCGGGTACCCTATTAATGTCGGACTCGGACTCGGCCTCGCCCTCGCCAACAGGCGCGGGGGGAGGGGGTCGTTTGTCGGCCGGTAGTAGTTCGGGTACTGTGGCTCATCATCGAGAGGTGGCGTGGCAGCGCCGCGTCCCGGTATCTGGACGGGTCGAAGACGGTCTCAATCGTGGGTGCAAAGCGACACCCTAGTTGTTACTCGACGCGATCCGTCACTACACGGTCACCGGGGAGGAAGCTGGTTGGTGGGCACGGGGATCCCCACGTGATCCCATCCCACCTCGTCCGCATCACTCCAGTGCCACGTGTGAAGGGTATCGGGATCAACCTCACTCACTGCATGACTGCGACGTCGTTAGCCTCTAGCGCTCGTCCCAAAGCAGTCAATCTGAACCTGTTCCACGCGGATCACCCGCATCAACCCGTCAACGGGTTCGACGCGAGGGGCCGTCGAGGGGACCGGTAACAAACACATTCCAAGAAGCCGGATCAATTATCGGATCCCTCCCCATTTCCACGAATGACGTGGTGTACGGTGTGAGGCAGACCGGGGCAGTTTCGACGCCCGAACCCCACCTATGTGTTGGACTCGGCTTTTCCAGGGGCCGGGTCCACCTCTCAACTCGGGGTAATGGCCCATCATAGCGCATGGGAGCCCAGCCCGGGTCGGTTTTACAACGAAGTGAATCACCCCGTCACTCGGCGTTGTGGGCGCTGTGTAGGTCCCTAGGGGCCTCCCAGCACAGCCCGCCGTCTGTGGCGATCCTAATATCAGAGCCGGCTCAAAGCCGCCGTTTGGACCTCTTGACACGGACGTGTCCCGTTTCGACGGGTCAGTCAGTGGCTGTCGCGCTTGAGCGTCGGAAACCCCATTCGACTGTATTGGGACGGAAGACGATCTCGCGACGTTTTGGGTTCGAGGGCGGCGAGCCACTCTGGTTGATCCTGCCAGTAGTCATATGCTTGTCTCAAAGCTTAAGCCATGCAAGTCTCAGTACAAACTGTATTAAAGTGAAACCGCAAAAGGCTCAGTAAACCAGTCATGATTCACTCGAGTATACATGACTGTCTTTGGATAACTGTGGTAATCCTAGAGCTAATACATGCAACCAAGTCCCGACCAGTCTGACTGGGAAGGACGCTTTTATTAGATCAAGACCAATCGCCCGGCTCGTCCGGGCGTTGCCTTGGTGACTCTAGGTAACACATCAGATCGCATGGTCTCAGCACCGGCGACTTATCCTTCAAATGCCTGACTTATCAACTGTCGATGGTAGACTCCATGTCTACCATGGTTGTAACGGGTAACGGGGAATCAGGGTTCGATTCCGGAGAGGGAGCCTGAGAAACGGCTACCACATCCAAGGAAGGCAGCAGGCACGCAAATTACCCACTCCCGGCACGGGGAGGTAGTGACAAAAAATAACGATACGGGACTCTTATGAGGCCCCGTAATCGGAATGAGTACACTTTAAATCCTTTAACAAGGATCCATTGAAGGGCAAGTCTGGTGCCAGCAGCCGCGGTAATTCCAGCTTCAATAGCGTATATTAAAGTTGTTGCGGTTAAAAAGCTCGTAGTTGGTTCTGCGTGCTACGCTGTCGGTTCGCCGCCTGCCGGTGTAACTGGCATGCCGTGTCATGTCCTGTCGGTGGCGTGCGGGAGCCTTGTCAGGCGACGGCCCTCGCCCTCAAAAGCTTGGGTCCGGAGGCCGGAGGTCCAACCCGTGCGCCTGCTCTCTCCTACCTAGGTGCTCTTTACCGAGTGTCGAGGTAGGCCGACACGTTTACTTTGAACAAATTAGAGTGCTCAAAGCAGGCTGAAATCTCTGCCTGAATAGTGGTGCATGGAATAATAAAACAGGACCTTGGTTCTATTTTGTTGGTTCTTAGGAACACAAGGTAATGATCAATACGGACAGGCGGGGGCATTCGTATTGCGACGTTAGAGGTGAAATTCTTGGATCGTCGCAAGACGCACAAGAGCGAAAGCATTTGCCAAGTATGTCTTGATTGATCAAGAACGAAAGTTAGAGGTTCGA
Source organism: Leptopterna dolabrata (assembly GCA_954871275.1). NCBI lineage: Eukaryota > Metazoa > Arthropoda > Insecta > Hemiptera > Miridae > Leptopterna > Leptopterna dolabrata. The sequence continues at coordinate 59,922 of CATPAC010000156.1, forward strand.
AGGCGATCAGATACCGCCCTAGTTCTAACCATAAACGATGCCAGCCAGCGATCCGCCGATGTTCCTCCGATGACTCGGCGGGGAGCTTCTTCCCGGGAAACCAAAGCTTTTGGGTTCCGGGGGAAGTATGGTTGCAAAGCTGAAACTTAAAGGAATTGACGGAAGGGCACCACCAGGAGTGGAGCCTGCGGCTTAATTTGACTCAACACGGGAAACCTCACCAGGCCAGGACATTGGAAGGATTGACAGATTGATAGCTCTTTCTTGATTCAGTGGGTAGTGGTGCATGGCCGTTCTTAGTTGGTGGATCGATTTGTCTGGTTAATTCCGATAACGAACGAGACTCTAGCCTATTAACTAGGCGTTTTCCGGTGTCCCCGCCACCGGCGACAATCATTCTTCTTAAGGGGACAGGCGGCTTTTAGCCGCACGAGATTGAGCAATAACAGGTCTGTGATGCCCTTAGATGTCCTGGGCCGCACGCGCGCTACACTGAAGGAATCAGCGTGTGCCTCCCTGGCCGAAAGGCCCGGGTAATCCGCTGAACCTCCTGCGTGCTAGGAATTGGGGCTTGCAATTGTTCCCCATGAACGAGGAATTCCCAGTAAGCGCGAGTCATAAGCTCGCGTTGATTACGTCCCTGCCCTTTGTACACACCGCCCGTCGCTACTACCGATTGAATGATTTAGTGAGGTCTTCGGACTGGCGGTCATCCCTACTGACTTGTCGGTATCTATGAACGCTGGGAAGATGACCAAACTTGATCATTTAGAGGAAGTAAAAGTCGTAACAAGGTTTCCGTAGGTGAACCTGCGGAAGGATCATTAATGAGAACCGGTCGATCAAAAGACTCGAGCTCTCCCCCGCTCTTCAATGAGCAGAGAAGAAAGTCAAGCAAGCAAGAGGCTCGCCGAGGAGTCTCGAAAGACCTCGTGAGAAGGGGTAGCGCCGGTGGGCGGCTTCATTGAAGCCCGTCGACCGCTTTTGGAGACGGATCTCGGCCAGTGGGACAGAGAAAGTGTTTCTTGCCCCGCCGTCTCCTCAAAACGCCCCTTCGAGGCGGGACCGCTTGGTCACAGAGTTGCAAGAAGCCGCAGAGCCCCCTTCACACGAGGGGGGCTCCGCACACCACGCTTCGCTCGGGCCTCGTGCTCCCTTTCGAACATGACAACCCATAGAGTCCATAACCCCATGGGCGACGGGGGTTTGAAAATCGTCGCCTCCGAGGAGGTCCGGCCGTGAGGTCGGCCTCTCCCGGTCAGAACATGATTACCCTGAGCGGCGGATCACTCGGCTCGTGGGTCGATGAAAGACGCAGCAAACTGCGCGTCGTCGTGTGAACTGCAGGACACATGAACATCGACATTTTGAACGCACATTGCGGCCCTGGGATTCCATCCAAGGGCCACGCCTGTCTGAGGGTCGTTTGTACGACACGCCCGTTTAACCGGGTGTCGCTCATCCTTGCGACTGCGGTCGGTGTGAGTGACGAGGAGAGCCGGACCACCTATGGTCCGGCGGAAGGCGGCGGAGAAGGAAGGGCGGCAGCTCCCGTAGAACGGTGGGCTGCTGCTTCCTGCCACTTACGCTCCGTCACCCATTGCCTTCGGAACGGCTCCAAATGCCGGACCTCTCCCTCTCAACTCCATCCCGCTCGCTTTTCGGGAGCATCACCGGCCTCACCCCCCCCTCCCTCAAAGGGGGATGGCGAGGGCGCTGTCTCCTCAGATATGAGCCGGCGAGCATTTCATAGGCACGCTCCCGTGTCGGAAACTCTGCTGGATGCCAGGTAGGAAAACCACTCGATACCTCCAACACCCTCAGTGGTGGACTGAACCTCTGTTTTCGAGCACGTCGCGCGTTTCTCCCGTGTTCGGAGGATCGCGGCGGTCGATTAGAGTTGTGAACATCTGTCACTCATGTGTCGAACGATACGGCCACGGCTAAAGCGGGATCAAAGTATGACGTTGAAAGGTCTCGGTGTGGTGATGCCACTGGTTCGAAGACGAAGTCCCGAATCCAGACTGCATGGCCGTCACCACCACCTTTTTTTGAGCGCCTCCACCCTCACGGATCACACCGCGAATGGGTGGAGGAAGGTCTATCCCGTGGACGCGTATCGTGGGCCACCTCACACAGATGGTGGTGACACGTCCCGTATCTGACATTTGAGAACTCTCGACACGATGACGATACTCCTTCTCTTTATCTCGACCGACCGCCTTCGTCACGAGGGGCTCCGCAATCGACGCGTTCTCGGTGAGGGGATGTCCACGGTGCGGGGTGTTGAACCAACGAGGTGTCGGCCTCAGTGGGGACCCAACTGGCATCACCCATACGCAGACGCTCCGTTTCGGGTATGGTCGTCGCCGAGTCGGCTAGGAGTGTCGAGAAGAAATAGGTGGCGGTGGTGCTAACCCGAACCACACTTTCCTTCCTCGCTCCGTAACACAGCGAACCGACCTCAGATCAGGTGGGACTCCCCGCTGAATTTAAGCATATTAGTAAGCGGAGGAAAAGAAACTAACCAGGATTCCCTCAGTAGCTGCGAGCGAACAGGGAGAAGCCCAGCACCGAAT
>CATPAC010000156.1:67500-75000 GCA_954871275.1 Leptopterna dolabrata
CACCCACCAGACCATTTCTATAACTATCCTACCACGGATCTGAGGGGTCTAGCTCAGCTACATTTACCCGCAGTGAGGCTGTTCACAAGCATGATGCAATAGACGGTTCGTCCTTCACCAGTTTTCGAGTTGTATTATATCAACACATTCATGCTGAGCACCCCCCCACCTGAGAGAATTACATTTACCCGCAGTGAGGCTGTCCCTGGTGCGGGTGAAAGCACAACGGGCACGTTGGAATTGAACCCCTCTCCCCCTCCCGTCGATCGACAATCACCACCTCACCTCCCTTCCACTGTACACCTCCTCTATTACTCTCCAACCCATACACACCCATCCATTTTTATAACTATCCTACCACGGATCTGAGGGGTCTAGCTCAGCTACATTTACCCGCAGTGAGGCTGTTCACTAGCATGATGCAATAGACGGTTCGTCCTTCACCAGTTTTCGAGTTTTATTATATCAACAGATTTATGCTGAGCACCCCCCCGACCTGAGAGAATTACATTTACCCGCAGTGAGGCTGTCCCTGGTGCGGGTGAAAGCACAACGGGCACGTTGGAATTGAACCCCTCTCCCCCTCCCGTCCATCGACAATCACCACCTCACCTCCCTTCCAGTGTACACCTCCTCTATTACTCTCCAACCCATACACACCCATCCATTTTTATAACTATCCTACCACGGATCTGAGGGGTCTAGCTCAGCTACATTTACCCGCAGTGAGGCTGTTCACAAGCATGATGCAATAGACGGTTCGTCCTTCACCAGTTTTCGAGTTTTATTATATCAACAGATTTATGCTGAGCACCCCCCCGACCTGAGAGAATTACATTTACCCGCAGTTAGGCTGTCCCTGGTGCGGGTGAAAGCACAACGGGCACGTTTGAATTGAACCCCTCTCCCCCTCCCGTCCATCGACAATCACCACCTCACCTCCCTTCCGCTGTACACCACCTCTATTACTCTCCAACCCATACACACCCATCCATTTTTATAACTATCCTACCACGGATCTGAGGGGTCTAGCTCAGCTACATTTACCCGCAGTGAGGCTGTTCACAAGCATGATGCAATAGACGGTTCGTCCTTCACCAGTTTTCGAGTTGTATTATATCAACACATTCATGCTGAGCACCCCCCCACCTGAGAGAATTACATTTACCCGCAGTGAGGCTGTCCCTGGTGCGGGTGAAAGCACAACGGGCACGTTGGAATTGAACCCCTCTCCCCCTCCCGTCCATCGACAATCACCACCTCACCTCCCTTCAATTGTACACCTCCTCTATTACTCTCCAACCCATACACACCCATCCATTTTTATAACTATCCTACCACGGATCTGAGGGGTCTAGCTCAGCTACATTTACCCGCAGTGAGGCTGTTCACAAGCATGATGCAATAGACGGTTCGTCCTTCACCAGTTTTCGAGTTGTATTATATCAACACATTCATGCTGAGCACCCCCCCACCTGAGAGAATTACATTTACCCGCAGTGAGGCTGTCCCTGGTGCGGGTGAAAGCACAACGGGCACGTTGGAATTGAACCCCTCTCCCCCTCCCGTCGATCGACAATCACCACCTCACCTCCCTTCTAGTGTACACCTCCTCTATTACTCTCCAACCACCACCCACCCGACCATTTCTATAACTATCCTACCACGGATCTGAGGGGTCTAGCTCAGCTACATTTACCCGCAGTGAGGCTGTTCACAAGCATGATGCAATAGACGGTTCGTCCTTCACCAGTTTTCGAGTTTTATTATATCAACAGATTTATGCTGAGCACCCCCCCGACCTGAGAGAATTACATTTACCCGCAGTTAGGCTGTCCCTGGTGCGGGTGAAAGCACAACGGGCACGTTTGAATTGAACCCCTCTCCCCCTCCCGTCCATCGACAATCACCACCTCACCTCCCTTCGACTGTACACCTCCTCTATTACTCTCCAACCCATACACACCCATCCATTTTTATAACTATCCTACCACGGATCTGAGGGGTCTAGCTCAGCTACATTTACCCGCAGTGTGGCTGTTCACAAGCATGATGCAATAGACGGTTCGTCCTTCACCAGTTTTCGAGTTGTATTATATCCACACATTCATGCTGAGCACCCCTCCACCTGAGAGAATTACATTTACCCGCAGTGAGGCTGTCCCTGGTGCGGGTAAATATAATTCTCTCAGGCCAGACAAACTGTATATTCGTTTATGCTTGTGAACAGCCTCACTGCGGGTAAATGTAGCTGAGCTAGACCCCTCAGATCCGTTGTAGGATAGGTATACAAATGGAAGGGGCGGGTAGGGGTTGGAGAGTAATGGAGAAGCTGTACATAGAAGGGAGGTGAGGGGGTGGGTGTCGATAGAAGGGAGGCGGAGAGGGGTTCAATTCCAAACGATGGGCGGGTGGGTTGGGGAGTAATACAGGTCTTGTTCATTTACTTATAGGAAGGGAGGTGAGGTGGTATTTGTTGATAGAAGGGAGGGGGAGAGGGGTTCAATTCCACACGATGGGCGGGTGGGTTGGGGAGTAATACAGGTCTTGTTCATTTACTTATTAGAAGGGAGGTGAGGTGGTATTTGTTGATAGGAGGGAGGGGGAGAGGGGTTCAATTTTATCATCTCAAAGCTAGTCCCGACTACAAAAGATGAGTTTCGGAGGCCCCGTGAGCTCGCGGGTACCCTATTAATGTCGGACTCGGACTCGGCCTCGCCCTCGCCAACAGGCGCGGGGGGAGGGGGTCGTTTGTCGGCCGGTAGTAGTTCGGGTACTGTGGCTCATCATCGAGAGGTGGCGTGGCAGCGCCGCGTCCCGGTATCTGGACGGGTCGAAGACGGTCTCAATCGTGGGTGCAAAGCGACACCCTAGTTGTTACTCGACGCGATCCGTCACTACACGGTCACCGGGGAGGAAGCTGGTTGGTGGGCACGGGGATCCCCACGTGATCCCATCCCACCTCGTCCGCATCACTCCAGTGCCACGTGTGAAGGGTATCGGGATCAACCTCACTCACTGCATGACTGCGACGTCGTTAGCCTCTAGCGCTCGTCCCAAAGCAGTCAATCTGAACCTGTTCCACGCGGATCACCCGCATCAACCCGTCAACGGGTTCGACGCGAGGGGCCGTCGAGGGGACCGGTAACAAACACATTCCAAGAAGCCGGATCAATTATCGGATCCCTCCCCATTTCCACGAATGACGTGGTGTACGGTGTGAGGCAGACCGGGGCAGTTTCGACGCCCGAACCCCACCTATGTGTTGGACTCGGCTTTTCCAGGGGCCGGGTCCACCTCTCAACTCGGGGTAATGGCCCATCATAGCGCATGGGAGCCCAGCCCGGGTCGGTTTTACAACGAAGTGAATCACCCCGTCACTCGGCGTTGTGGGCGCTGTGTAGGTCCCTAGGGGCCTCCCAGCACAGCCCGCCGTCTGTGGCGATCCTAATATCAGAGCCGGCTCAAAGCCGCCGTTTGGACCTCTTGACACGGACGTGTCCCGTTTCGACGGGTCAGTCAGTGGCTGTCGCGCTTGAGCGTCGGAAACCCCATTCGACTGTATTGGGACGGAAGACGATCTCGCGACGTTTTGGGTTCGAGGGCGGCGAGCCACTCTGGTTGATCCTGCCAGTAGTCATATGCTTGTCTCAAAGCTTAAGCCATGCAAGTCTCAGTACAAACTGTATTAAAGTGAAACCGCAAAAGGCTCAGTAAACCAGTCATGATTCACTCGAGTATACATGACTGTCTTTGGATAACTGTGGTAATCCTAGAGCTAATACATGCAACCAAGTCCCGACCAGTCTGACTGGGAAGGACGCTTTTATTAGATCAAGACCAATCGCCCGGCTCGTCCGGGCGTTGCCTTGGTGACTCTAGGTAACACATCAGATCGCATGGTCTCAGCACCGGCGACTTATCCTTCAAATGCCTGACTTATCAACTGTCGATGGTAGACTCCATGTCTACCATGGTTGTAACGGGTAACGGGGAATCAGGGTTCGATTCCGGAGAGGGAGCCTGAGAAACGGCTACCACATCCAAGGAAGGCAGCAGGCACGCAAATTACCCACTCCCGGCACGGGGAGGTAGTGACAAAAAATAACGATACGGGACTCTTATGAGGCCCCGTAATCGGAATGAGTACACTTTAAATCCTTTAACAAGGATCCATTGAAGGGCAAGTCTGGTGCCAGCAGCCGCGGTAATTCCAGCTTCAATAGCGTATATTAAAGTTGTTGCGGTTAAAAAGCTCGTAGTTGGTTCTGCGTGCTACGCTGTCGGTTCGCCGCCTGCCGGTGTAACTGGCATGCCGTGTCATGTCCTGTCGGTGGCGTGCGGGAGCCTTGTCAGGCGACGGCCCTCGCCCTCAAAAGCTTGGGTCCGGAGGCCGGAGGTCCAACCCGTGCGCCTGCTCTCTCCTACCTAGGTGCTCTTTACCGAGTGTCGAGGTAGGCCGACACGTTTACTTTGAACAAATTAGAGTGCTCAAAGCAGGCTGAAATCTCTGCCTGAATAGTGGTGCATGGAATAATAAAACAGGACCTTGGTTCTATTTTGTTGGTTCTTAGGAACACAAGGTAATGATCAATACGGACAGGCGGGGGCATTCGTATTGCGACGTTAGAGGTGAAATTCTTGGATCGTCGCAAGACGCACAAGAGCGAAAGCATTTGCCAAGTATGTCTTGATTGATCAAGAACGAAAGTTAGAGGTTCGAAGGCGATCAGATACCGCCCTAGTTCTAACCATAAACGATGCCAGCCAGCGATCCGCCGATGTTCCTCCGATGACTCGGCGGGGAGCTTCTTCCCGGGAAACCAAAGCTTTTGGGTTCCGGGGGAAGTATGGTTGCAAAGCTGAAACTTAAAGGAATTGACGGAAGGGCACCACCAGGAGTGGAGCCTGCGGCTTAATTTGACTCAACACGGGAAACCTCACCAGGCCAGGACATTGGAAGGATTGACAGATTGATAGCTCTTTCTTGATTCAGTGGGTAGTGGTGCATGGCCGTTCTTAGTTGGTGGATCGATTTGTCTGGTTAATTCCGATAACGAACGAGACTCTAGCCTATTAACTAGGCGTTTCCCGGTGTCCCCGCCACCGGCGACAATCATTCTTCTTAAGGGGACAGGCGGCTTTTAGCCGCACGAGATTGAGCAATAACAGGTCTGTGATGCCCTTAGATGTCCTGGGCCGCACGCGCGCTACACTGAAGGAATCAGCGTGTGCCTCCCTGGCCGAAAGGCCCGGGTAATCCGCTGAACCTCCTGCGTGCTAGGAATTGGGGCTTGCAATTGTTCCCCATGAACGAGGAATTCCCAGTAAGCGCGAGTCATAAGCTCGCGTTGATTACGTCCCTGCCCTTTGTACACACCGCCCGTCGCTACTACCGATTGAATGATTTAGTGAGGTCTTCGGACTGGCGGTCATCCCTACTGACTTGTCGGTATCTATGAACGCTGGGAAGATGACCAAACTTGATCATTTAGAGGAAGTAAAAGTCGTAACAAGGTTTCCGTAGGTGAACCTGCGGAAGGATCATTAATGAGAACCGGTCGATCAAAAGACTCGAGCTCTCCCCCGCTCTTCAATGAGCAGAGAAGAAAGTCAAGCAAGCAAGAGGCTCGCCGAGGAGTCTCGAAAGACCTCGTGAGAAGGGGTAGCGCCGGTGGGCGGCTTCATTGAAGCCCGTCGACCGCTTTTGGAGACGGATCTCGGCCAGTGGGACAGAGAAAGTGTTTCTCGCCCCGCCGTCTCCTCAAAACGCCCCTTCGAGGCGGGACCGCTTGGTCACAGAGTTGCAAGAAGCCGCAGAGCCCCCTTCACACGAGGGGGGCTCCGCACACCACGCTTCGCTCGGGCCTCGTGCTCCCTTTCGAACATGACAACCCATAGAGTCCATAACCCCATGGGCGACGGGGGTTTGAAAATCGTCGCCTCCGAGGAGGTCCGGCCGTGAGGTCGGCCTCTCCCGGTCAGAACATGATTACCCTGAGCGGCGGATCACTCGGCTCGTGGGTCGATGAAAGACGCAGCAAACTGCGCGTCGTCGTGTGAACTGCAGGACACATGAACATCGACATTTTGAACGCACATTGCGGCCCTGGGATTCCATCCAAGGGCCACGCCTGTCTGAGGGTCGTTTGTACGACACGCCCGTTTAACCGGGTGTCGCTCATCCTTGCGACTGCGGTCGGTGTGAGTGACGAGGAGAGCCGGACCACCTATGGTCCGGCGGAAGGCGGCGGAGAAGGAAGGGCGGCAGCTCCCGTAGAACGGTGGGCTGCTGCTTCCTGCCACTTACGCTCCGTCACCCATTGCCTTCGGAACGGCTCCAAATGCCGGACCTCTCCCTCTCAACTCCATCCCGCTCGCTTTTCGGGAGCATCACCGGCCTCACCCCCCCCCTCCCTCAAAGGGGGATGGCGAGGGCGCTGTCTCCTCAGATATGAGCCGGCGAGCATTTCATAGGCACGCTCCCGTGTCGGAAACTCTGCTGGATGCCAGGTAGGAAAACCACTCGATACCTCCAACACCCTCAGTGGTGGACTGAACCTCTGTTTTCGAGCACGTCGCGCGTTTCTCCCGTGTTCGGAGGATCGCGGCGGTCGATTAGAGTTGTGAACATCTGTCACTCATGTGTCGAACGATACGGCCACGGCTAAAGCGGGATCAAAGTATGACGTTGAAAGGTCTCGGTGTGGTGATGCCACTGGTTCGAAGACGAAGTCCCGAATCCAGACTGCATGGCCGTCACCACCACCTTTTTTTGAGCGCCTCCACCCTCACGGATCACACCGCGAATGGGTGGAGGAAGGTCTATCCCGTGGACGCGTATCGTGGGCCACCTCACACAGATGGTGGTGACACGTCCCGTATCTGACATTTGAGAACTCTCGACACGATGACGATACTCCTTCTCTTTATCTCGACCGACCGCCTTCGTCACGAGGGGCTCCGCAATCGACGCGTTCTCGGTGAGGGGATGTCCACGGTGCGGGGTGTTGAACCAACGAGGTGTCGGCCTCAGTGGGGACCCAACTGGCATCACCCATACGCAGACGCTCCGTTTCGGGTATGGTCGTCGCCGAGTCGGCTAGGAGTGTCGAGAAGAAATAGGTGGCGGTGGTGCTAACCCGAACCACACTTTCCTTCCTCGCTCCGTAACACAGCGAACCGACCTCAGATCAGGTGGGACTCCCCGCTGAATTTAAGCATATTAGTAAGCGGAGGAAAAGAAACTAACCAGGATTCCCTCAGTAGCTGCGAGCGAACAGGGAGAAGCCCAGCACCGAATCCCGGAGGCCTTGCCTCCAGGGACATGTGGTGTTCGGGAGGGTTCGCATACCCGACACAGCTGCACCGCGTCCAAGTCCATCTTGAACGAGGCCACGGTCCCGAGAGGGTGCCAGGCCCGTAGCTGGCCGGTGCTGGTGTCGGGTGAACCTCTCCTTAGAGTCAGGTTGCTTGAGAGTGCAGCCCTAAGCGGGTGGT
>CATPAC010000156.1:80000-114261 GCA_954871275.1 Leptopterna dolabrata
AGGCTGTCCCTGGTGCGGGTGAAAGCACAACGGGCACGTTGGAATTGAACCCCTCTCCCCCTCCCGTCGATCGACAATCACCACCTCACCTCCCTTCCACTGTACACCTCCTCTATTACTCTCCAACCCATACACACCCATCCATTTTTATAACTATCCTACCACGGATCTGAGGGGTCTAGCTCAGCTACATTTACCCGCAGTGTGGCTGTTCACAAGCATGATGCAATAGACGGTTCGTCCTTCACCAGTTTTCGAGTTTTATTATATCAACAGATTTATGCTGAGCACCCCCCCGACCTGAGAGAATTACATTTACCCGCAGTGAGGCTGTCCCTGGTGCGGGTGAAAGCACAACGGGCACGTTGGAATTGAACCCCTCTCCCCCTCCCGTCCATCGACAATCACCACCTCACCTCCCTTCCAGTGTACACCTCCTCTATTACTCTCCAACCCATACACACCCATCCATTTTTATAACTATCCTACCACGGATCTGAGGGGTCTAGCTCAGCTACATTTACCCGCAGTGAGGCTGTTCACAAGCATGATGCAATAGACGGTTCGTCCTTCACCAGTTTTCGAGTTTTATTATATCAACAGATTTATGCTGAGCACCCCCCCGACCTGAGAGAATTACATTTACCCGCAGTTAGGCTGTCCCTGGTGCGGGTGAAAGCACAACGGGCACGTTTGAATTGAACCCCTCTCCCCCTCCCGTCCATCGACAATCACCACCTCACCTCCCTTCAATTGTACACCTCCTCTATTACTCTCCAACCCATACACACCCATCCATTTTTATAACTATCCTACCACGGATCTGAGGGGTCTAGCTCAGCTACATTTACCCGCAGTGAGGCTGTTCACAAGCATGATGCAATAGACGGTTCGTCCTTCACCAGTTTTCGAGTTGTATTATATCAACAGATTTATGCTGAGCACCCCCCCGACCTGAGAGAATTACATTTACCCGCAGTTAGGCTGTCCCTGGTGCGGGTGAAAGCACAACGGGCACGTTGGAATTGAACCCCTCTCCCCCTCCCGTCGATCGACAATCACCACCTCACCTCCCTTCTAGTGTACACCTCCTCTATTACTCTCCAACCACCACCCACCCGACCATTTCTATAACTATCCTACCACGGATCTGAGGGGTCTAGCTCAGCTACATTTACCCGCAGTGAGGCTGTTCACAAGCATGATGCAATAGACGGTTCGTCCTTCACCAGTTTTCGAGTTTTATTATATCAACAGATTTATGCTGAGCACCCCCCCGACCTGAGAGAATTACATTTACCCGCAGTTAGGCTGTCCCTGGTGCGGGTGAAAGCACAACGGGCACGTTTGAATTGAACCCCTCTCCCCCTCCCGTCCATCGACAATCACCACCTCACCTCCCTTCGACTGTACACCTCCTCTATTACTCTCCAACCCATACACACCCATCCATTTTTATAACTATCCTACCACGGATCTGAGGGGTCTAGCTCAGCTACATTTACCCGCAGTGTGGCTGTTCACAAGCATGATGCAATAGACGGTTCGTCCTTCACCAGTTTTCGAGTTGTATTATATCCACACATTCATGCTGAGCACCCCTCCACCTGAGAGAATTACATTTACCCGCAGTGAGGCTGTCCCTGGTGCGGGTAAATATAATTCTCTCAGGCCAGACAAACTGTATATTCGTTTATGCTTGTGAACAGCCTCACTGCGGGTAAATGTAGCTGAGCTAGACCCCTCAGATCCGTGGTAGGATAGGTATACAAATGGAAGGGGCGGGTAGGGGTTGGAGAGTAATGGAGAAGCTGTACATAGAAGGGAGGTGAGGGGGTGGGTGTCGATAGAAGGGAGGGGGAGAGGGGTTCAATTCCAAACGATGGGCGGGTGGGTTGGGGAGTAATACAGGTCTTGTTCATTTACTTATAGGAAGGGAGGTGAGGTGGTATTTGTTGATAGAAGGGAGGGGGAGAGGGGTTCAATTCCACACGATGGGCGGGTGGGTTGGGGAGTAATACAGGTCTTGTTCATTTACTTATTAGAAGGGAGGTGAGGTGGTATTTGTTGATAGGAGGGAGGGGGAGAGGGGTTCAATTTTATCATCTCAAAGCTAGTCCCGACTACAAAAGATGAGTTTCGGAGGCCCCGTGAGCTCGCGGGTACCCTATTAATGTCGGACTCGGACTCGGCCTCGCCCTCGCCAACAGGCGCGGGGGGAGGGGGTCGTTTGTCGGCCGGTAGTAGTTCGGGTACTGTGGCTCATCATCGTGAGGTGGCGTGGCAGCGCCGCGTCCCGGTATCTGGACGGGTCGAAGACGGTCTCAATCGTGGGTGCAAAGCGACACCCTAGTTGTTACTCGACGCGATCCGTCACTACACGGTCACCGGGGAGGAAGCTGGTTGGTGGGCACGGGGATCCCCACGTGATCCCATCCCACCTCGTCCGCATCACTCCAGTGCCACGTGTGAAGGGTATCGGGATCAACCTCACTCACTGCATGACTGCGACGTCGTTAGCCTCTAGCGCTCGTCCCAAAGCAGTCAATCTGAACCTGTTCCACGCGGATCACCCGCATCAACCCGTCAACGGGTTCGACGCGAGGGGCCGTCGAGGGGACCGGTAACAAACACATTCCAAGAAGCCGGATCAATTATCGGATCCCTCCCCATTTCCACGAATGACGTGGTGTACGGTGTGAGGCAGACCGGGGCAGTTTCGACGCCCGAACCCCACCTATGTGTTGGACTCGGCTTTTCCAGGGGCCGGGTCCACCTCTCAACTCGGGGTAATGGCCCATCATAGCGCATGGGAGCCCAGCCCGGGTCGGTTTTACAACGAAGTGAATCACCCCGTCACTCGGCGTTGTGGGCGCTGTGTAGGTCCCTAGGGGCCTCCCAGCACAGCCCGCCGTCTGTGGCGATCCTAATATCAGAGCCGGCTCAAAGCCGCCGTTTGGACCTCTTGACACGGACGTGTCCCGTTTCGACGGGTCAGTCAGTGGCTGTCGCGCTTGAGCGTCGGAAACCCCATTCGACTGTATTGGGACGGAAGACGATCTCGCGACGTTTTGGGTTCGAGGGCGGCGAGCCACTCTGGTTGATCCTGCCAGTAGTCATATGCTTGTCTCAAAGCTTAAGCCATGCAAGTCTCAGTACAAACTGTATTAAAGTGAAACCGCAAAAGGCTCAGTAAACCAGTCATGATTCACTCGAGTATACATGACTGTCTTTGGATAACTGTGGTAATCCTAGAGCTAATACATGCAACCAAGTCCCGACCAGTCTGACTGGGAAGGACGCTTTTATTAGATCAAGACCAATCGCCCGGCTCGTCCGGGCGTTGCCTTGGTGACTCTAGGTAACACATCAGATCGCATGGTCTCAGCACCGGCGACTTATCCTTCAAATGCCTGACTTATCAACTGTCGATGGTAGACTCCATGTCTACCATGGTTGTAACGGGTAACGGGGAATCAGGGTTCGATTCCGGAGAGGGAGCCTGAGAAACGGCTACCACATCCAAGGAAGGCAGCAGGCACGCAAATTACCCACTCCCGGCACGGGGAGGTAGTGACAAAAAATAACGATACGGGACTCTTATGAGGCCCCGTAATCGGAATGAGTACACTTTAAATACTTTAACAAGGATCCATTGAAGGGCAAGTCTGGTGCCAGCAGCCGCGGTAATTCCAGCTTCAATAGCGTATATTAAAGTTGTTGCGGTTAAAAAGCTCGTAGTTGGTTCTGCGTGCTACGCTGTCGGTTCGCCGCCTGCCGGTGTAACTGGCATGCCGTGTCATGTCCTGTCGGTGGCGTGCGGGAGCCTTGTCAGGCGACGGCCCTCGCCCTCAAAAGCTTGGGTCCGGAGGCCGGAGGTCCAACCCGTGCGCCTGCTCTCTCCTACCTAGGTGCTCTTTACCGAGTGTCGAGGTAGGCCGACACGTTTACTTTGAACAAATTAGAGTGCTCAAAGCAGGCTGAAATCTCTGCCTGAATAGTGGTGCATGGAATAATAAAACAGGACCTTGGTTCTATTTTGTTGGTTCTTAGGAACACAAGGTAATGATCAATACGGACAGGCGGGGGCATTCGTATTGCGACGTTAGAGGTGAAATTCTTGGATCGTCGCAAGACGCACAAGAGCGAAAGCATTTGCCAAGTATGTCTTGATTGATCAAGAACGAAAGTTAGAGGTTCGAAGGCGATCAGATACCGCCCTAGTTCTAACCATAAACGATGCCAGCCAGCGATCCGCCGATGTTCCTCCGATGACTCGGCGGGGAGCTTCTTCCCGGGAAACCAAAGCTTTTGGGTTCCGGGGGAAGTATGGTTGCAAAGCTGAAACTTAAAGGAATTGACGGAAGGGCACCACCAGGAGTGGAGCCTGCGGCTTAATTTGACTCAACACGGGAAACCTCACCAGGCCAGGACATTGGAAGGATTGACAGATTGATAGCTCTTTCTTGATTCAGTGGGTAGTGGTGCATGGCCGTTCTTAGTTGGTGGATCGATTTGTCTGGTTAATTCCGATAACGAACGAGACTCTAGCCTATTAACTAGGCGTTTCCCGGTGTCCCCGCCACCGGCGACAATCATTCTTCTTAAGGGGACAGGCGGCTTTTAGCCGCACGAGATTGAGCAATAACAGGTCTGTGATGCCCTTAGATGTCCTGGGCCGCACGCGCGCTACACTGAAGGAATCAGCGTGTGCCTCCCTGGCCGAAAGGCCCGGGTAATCCGCTGAACCTCCTGCGTGCTAGGAATTGGGGCTTGCAATTGTTCCCCATGAACGAGGAATTCCCAGTAAGCGCGAGTCATAAGCTCGCGTTGATTACGTCCCTGCCCTTTGTACACACCGCCCGTCGCTACTACCGATTGAATGATTTAGTGAGGTCTTCGGACTGGCGGTCATCCCTACTGACTTGTCGGTATCTATGAACGCTGGGAAGATGACCAAACTTGATCATTTAGAGGAAGTAAAAGTCGTAACAAGGTTTCCGTAGGTGAACCTGCGGAAGGATCATTAATGAGAACCGGTCGATCAAAAGACTCGAGCTCTCCCCCGCTCTTCAATGAGCAGAGAAGAAAGTCAAGCAAGCAAGAGGCTCGCCGAGGAGTCTCGAAAGACCTCGTGAGAAGGGGTAGCGCCGGTGGGCGGCTTCATTGAAGCCCGTCGACCGCTTTTGGAGACGGATCTCGGCCAGTGGGACAGAGAAAGTGTTTCTCGCCCCGCCGTCTCCTCAAAACGCCCCTTCGAGGCGGGACCGCTTGGTCACAGAGTTGCAAGAAGCCGCAGAGCCCCCTTCACACGAGGGGGGCTCCGCACACCACGCTTCGCTCGGGCCTCGTGCTCCCTTTCGAACATGACAACCCATAGAGTCCATAACCCCATGGGCGACGGGGGTTTGAAAATCGTCGCCTCCGAGGAGGTCCGGCCGTGAGGTCGGCCTCTCCCGGTCAGAACATGATTACCCTGAGCGGCGGATCACTCGGCTCGTGGGTCGATGAAAGACGCAGCAAACTGCGCGTCGTCGTGTGAACTGCAGGACACATGAACATCGACATTTTGAACGCACATTGCGGCCCTGGGATTCCATCCAAGGGCCACGCCTGTCTGAGGGTCGTTTGTACGACACGCCCGTTTAACCGGGTGTCGCTCATCCTTGCGACTGCGGTCGGTGTGAGTGACGAGGAGAGCCGGACCACCTATGGTCCGGCGGAAGGCGGCGGAGAAGGAAGGGCGGCAGCTCCCGTAGAACGGTGGGCTGCTGCTTCCTGCCACTTACGCTCCGTCACCCATTGCCTTCGGAACGGCTCCAAATGCCGGACCTCTCCCTCTCAACTCCATCCCGCTCGCTTTTCGGGAGCATCACCGGCCTCACCCCCCCCCTCCCTCAAAGGGGGATGGCGAGGGCGCTGTCTCCTCAGATATGAGCCGGCGAGCATTTCATAGGCACGCTCCCGTGTCGGAAACTCTGCTGGATGCCAGGTAGGAAAACCACTCGATACCTCCAACACCCTCAGTGGTGGACTGAACCTCTGTTTTCGAGCACGTCGCGCGTTTCTCCCGTGTTCGGAGGATCGCGGCGGTCGATTAGAGTTGTGAACATCTGTCACTCATGTGTCGAACGATACGGCCACGGCTAAAGCGGGATCAAAGTATGACGTTGAAAGGTCTCGGTGTGGTGATGCCACTGGTTCGAAGACGAAGTCCCGAATCCAGACTGCATGGCCGTCACCACCACCTTTTTTTGAGCGCCTCCACCCTCACGGATCACACCGCGAATGGGTGGAGGAAGGTCTATCCCGTGGACGCGTATCGTGGGCCACCTCACACAGATGGTGGTGACACGTCCCGTATCTGACATTTGAGAACTCTCGACACGATGACGATACTCCTTCTCTTTATCTCGACCGACCGCCTTCGTCACGAGGGGCTCCGCAATCGACGCGTTCTCGGTGAGGGGATGTCCACGGTGCGGGGTGTTGAACCAACGAGGTGTCGGCCTCAGTGGGGACCCAACTGGCATCACCCATACGCAGACGCTCCGTTTCGGGTATGGTCGTCGCCGAGTCGGCTAGGAGTGTCGAGAAGAAATAGGTGGCGGTGGTGCTAACCCGAACCACACTTTCCTTCCTCGCTCCGTAACACAGCGAACCGACCTCAGATCAGGTGGGACTCCCCGCTGAATTTAAGCATATTAGTAAGCGGAGGAAAAGAAACTAACCAGGATTCCCTCAGTAGCTGCGAGCGAACAGGGAGAAGCCCAGCACCGAATCCCGGAGGCCTTGCCTCCAGGGACATGTGGTGTTCGGGAGGGTTCGCATACCCGACACAGCTGCACCGCGTCCAAGTCCATCTTGAACGAGGCCACGGTCCCGAGAGGGTGCCAGGCCCGTAGCTGGCCGGTGCTGGTGTCGGGTGAACCTCTCCTTAGAGTCAGGTTGCTTGAGAGTGCAGCCCTAAGCGGGTGGTAAACTCCATCTAAGGCTAAATACAACCACGAGACCGATAGCGAACAAGTACCGTGAGGGAAAGTTGAAAAGAACTTTGAAGAGAGAGTTCAAGAGTACGTGAAACCGCTCAGGGGTAAACGGAAAAGACCCGAAATTTCCGAAAGGGGAGATTCACGTCTTCTCGCTGGTCGGACGACCCGCTCCTCGTCGACGGCTCTATGCCTCATTCGGATTCATCCGGACCGAGTGGTGGAGCCGCCGAGAGTGGGTCCGTACGGCCGCGGCGGACCGCACTTCTCCCCTAGTAGGACGTCGTGACCCGTCCGGCCACGGTCTAAGGGCTTGGGTGGTAGCCTGTGTGAGCTGTTCGCAGTCTCGCGCAGACCCCCTTTCTCCCGACCGTGGATCGCTCCGGTCGGTATCAAAAGACGGTGTCGAACCGCTCTGCGGAGGGAGTGATCCCTCTTCGAGAGCGCGATGTGGCCCTTGACAAGGTTGCGAGTCGCGTGTCAAGGCGGGCCTCCGCCCGTCTGACTGCTCTCGCGCCTGTATGGTCGAGTGTGCCCTTACGCAGGTTCATTCAAATGGCACCAGTCCACGGCGAATCAGTTTTGGGCTCTTGTCCGACCCGTCTTGAAACACGGACCAAGGAGTTTAGCGTGTGCGCGAGTCATTGGGTGTCAAAACCTAAAGGCGTAATGAAAGTGAAGGGAACTCCGCTTTCCGAGGGAGGATGGGTCGAGTCCCTTTATACGGGCCGGCCTCGCACTCCCGGGGCGTCTCCATCTCATCGCGAGAGGAGGCGCACCCAGAGCGCACACGCTGATACCCGAAAGATGGTGAACTATGCCTGGCCAGGACGAAGCCAGGGGAAACCCTGGTGGAGGTCCGCAGCGATTCTGACGTGCAAATCGATCGTCGGAGCTGGGTTTAGGGGCGAAAGACCAATCGAACCATCTAGTAGCTGGTTCCCTCTGAAGTTTCCCTCAGGATAGCTTGCGCTCGGACGAAACGAGTCTCATCCGGTAGAGCGAATGATTAGAGGCCTTGGGGTCGAAACGACCTCAACCTATTCTCAAACTCCAAATAGATGAGAACCCCGGCTTTCTTGAACATTGTTTATGAAGCCGGGGGCTTGGATCAGAGTGCCAAGTGGGCCAATTTTGGTAAGCAGAACTGGCGCTGTGGGATGAACCAAACGCGGAGTTAAGGCGCCTCAATCGACGCTCATGTGAAACCATGAAAGGCGTTGGTTGCTTAAGACAGCAGGACGGTGGCCATGGAAGTCGGAATCCGCTAAGGAGTGTGTAACAACTCACCTGCCGAAGCAACTAGCCCTGAAAATGGATGGCGCTGTAGCGTCGTGCCTATACTCCGCCGTCAACGGCAACGCAGGCAGTCGCCTCACGGTGACGGCGCTGTTACGCCTTGACGAGTAAGAGGGCCGCGGCGATGAGCGCAGAAGGGTTTTGGGCGTGAGCCTGCCTGGAGCCGTCGTCGGTGCAGATCTTGGTGGTAGTAGCAAATACTCCAGCGAGGCCCTGGAGGACTGATGTGGAGAAGGGTTTCTTGTGAACAGCTGTTGCACAAGAGTCAGTCGATCCTAAGCCCTAGGAGAAATCCGAAGCGATGGGTTGCCGTTGAGTGGTGTGTAGCATAGAACCATTGAAGGCACCATCTGGGCGAAAGGGAATCCGGTTCCTATTCCGGAACCCGGCAGTGGAACCGTTCCAAATCGGGCCCTCATTGAGGACTCGTCAGGGCAACCTGAAAGGACCCGGAGACGCCGTCGGGAGATTCGGGGAGAGTTGTCTCTTCTCTATAAGCGTTCGAGTTCCCTGGAAACCTCTAGCAGGGAGATAGGGTTTGGAACGCGAAGAGCACCGCAGTTACGGCGGTGTCCGAATCTTCCCCACGGACCTTGAAAATCCGGGAGAGGGCCACGAGGAACCCCACGCCGGCTCGTACCCATATCCGCAGCAGGTCTCCAAGGTGAAAAGCCTCTAGTCGATAGATTAATGTAGGTAAGGGAAGTCGGCAAATCCGATCCGTAACTTCGGGATAAGGATTGGCTCTGAGGATCGTGACGTTTGCCGGGCTTGATGGAGAATCAGGCCGGTGTCAACGAGCCGGGCCTGGGCGAGGAGATGGGCGTTCACGCGTTCCTGAACCGAGCTCGGTCCCGTGCCTTGACCACCTGAGGACCTTTCTTGCTGCGAGCTTCAGCCTGTCAAGTCGCTGGCCTCGTGCCTGTGGACGGGGCTGTTGTTTCTTCGGCCGTCATTCAACGATCAACTCAGAACTGGCACGGACCAGGGGAATCCGACTGTCTAATTAAAACAAAGCATTGCGATGGCCCCAACGGGTGTTGACGCAATGTGATTTCTGCCCAGTGCTCTGAATGTCAAAGTGAAGAAATTCAAGCAAGCGCGGGTAAACGGCGGGAGTAACTATGACTCTCTTAAGGTAGCCAAATGCCTCGTCATCTAATTAGTGACGCGCATGAATGGATTAACGAGATTCCCTCTGTCCCTATCTACTAGTTGAGGTCTGACTGTCAGAGAGGCAACATCTCTCTGTAAGTGCTCTCTGTTGAAGTGTAGTTTTGAGTGGGTTGTTGAAAGTGTAGTGTTGTGAATTTTGGCAGAGACCTGCAATAAGGTGAGCTCTAGATATTAAGATATATTTTTTGGAGTTGGCCTTCATAGGACCCCCAAAAAAGGGCCTATGCCCTTTTTGACTGTGTTCTAGTGCGAATTTGGAAGTGCCAGTGTTTGTGTGTGTATCTCCATAGTAGCAGAAGATTGTATTAAATTTTCGTGAAAATCTATGGAGTAGTTTCGGAGTTATTCCACTTCAAAGTTTGAGTCAAGGACAGGTGAGTGACCTCCTCAGAGCCCCACGTGGTTTTGTAGGTAGGAATCCTACAGGCAGTGTTGTAGGTAGAAATTAATTTCAAGGGTGTTTTTGTAGGTAGGTCTTTATTTGGCCATTTCAGTTTTTTAAGAAGGGGGCCACCTAGGTGAAAACCCTTCCAGGACTGTGTGGAGAAGGGTGTGGGACCCCAAAATTTAGTTGGGGGGGGTACCCCCTCACCTGTAGGTTTCCGTCGCAATCGAATAACTCCGCAACCGGTGGACCGATTTCGACGGTGAAAGCGGGGATTGACTCCTTTAGGAGAGCTAGTTCCTTTTGTTGGAGGAGGGGTTCGTCCCCCCCCGTCAGGGACTGAGTTAAAGAGCGATTCTCGTCCGCAAACCTGTAACTTCGGGCCCGTTTGTCCGTTTTTGACGGGACTAACGCCGTTGGGTGCAGCTCTCCTTCCCACGGGATAATAAAATACCCGTGGAAGGATAGGTGAGGGGAGAGTGCGGGGGCCATAGGGCGTATCAGGCGTTTATGCCGTTAGATTTGACGTTGCCAGGGACTAAGTATCTAGGGCCTGGGAATAGTCTGAATAAGGGGAAGCCTACGTGCTACGCGGATCAGCTGGCCCGTGAGCACGACTTCGCGTACGAGTTTGCGAAGAGTGCCAGTGAAGTGAGGAGAGCTGATCGGGCGGCCATTGCTGGTTTTGCGGCTGATACTTTGGTCAACAAAAGTCCGGCAGCATTAATAGGGGCGGTGGGTATAGGTGTGAAGTACGGCGTTGAGTCACTGACTGGGGTTTTGTACCCAACGGGGCTCAACCGCTTTACGAGTGTGAGGAAAGAGCCAGGGTTGAGAGAGATTCGGGAGTATCACCGATCTCTCGACCAGGCCCAAGAGGCCAGGAGTGAAAATCGGGAGAACCGGAGAAGGAACCCTGAGGGTGAGGTACCAGTAGAGGGGACCCCCAACTCTTGGGGGACCATAGAGAGGAAGCAGAAAGAGCCGGTGCCGGCTAGTGTCCATCACTGGCCTGCTCTGGATGAGCCGAGGCCCAACAAATACAGTGTTGAAGTGTGTCGGCCCAATCATATAAGGGAGAGTGATCCGTGGGCCGGTGGACCAGAGTACACTGGTGAGGAGAGCTGGTTCTCCCCCCGGAGGAAGGAGAAAGGTGCTAGGATGGCTCCTCCTAAGGTTGTTAGGCCAGACAGTACCGTGGAGCGTAAGAGTCCGGCTGGGAACAAGAGGGTGATACCAGCCAGGTGTGGAAAGGTAGGGTGTGATAGCCGGGACTCCTCCTCGTCCTCTCTCTCAGAGGAAACTGGACCCAGGAGGTGCAGTCCCCAGTTAGGCGACAACTGGGCCAGGCGGTGCAGCCCGCAGGAGGAGGAGTGGCTCCTCAGCAGCCGGCTGAGTGATCTGGAGAGGGATCACAGAGTTAGGGAATTGGCCAAGGAGGCCACAAGTGTAAGGCGGTTTGTGCCTCCCTTTGTGGAGGTACAGGCGTTCCCGATGACTGAGCTGAAGAAGGCTAGGGAAGGGGCGACGCCTAAGTGTTCGCGGGCGGCGGACCAGATAGTGGCCGTGTTGGAGGATTGGGCCACATGGAGCGCGAAGCCTGATAATATGGGCTCGCAAAGGGCAACTACGTGTCAGCGCCGATTTTTTGACAAAATTGCGGAGGCCTCGACGCAGATGATTAGGGAGTCAAAAGAGCAGGCCGAGGAGGTTAAATACCTCAGGGGTGTTGCTGGCAAGGTGGATAGGCTCACCGATGCAGTAGTGTCACTTGAAGGCCGTGTTTCGGAGTCCAGTGAAGGGGGACTGGCTGGTGCGGCTGCTAGTGATGAGGGGGCGATGGGACTCCAGCAGGGCATGATGCTCCTGGAGACCGTCCTCAGGAATGAGCTTGCTACCAACCGCGAGCTCTTCCTCGAGAAGCTCGCTCAGGTCGAAGCGAAAGTGAGTAACATCACGGGAGAATTCGAGAAGCTCAGGAGGGAGGACATTGTACCCCTCGGGCGGAAGATGGATGTTACAAACAGGAGAGTGCAGGAGGTAGTCAGTGCGTCAGCACCGACTAGTCCTGCTGTTGCCCCCCCCACTAAGGTACCATTGTCCAAGCTCGTAGTGAGGATGGAGCCCCCCCCTGGTACAGACTCAGAATCGGACTGGACTGAGGTGCGGGGTAAGAGGAAGAGGGTGGCAGGGGGTTCCCCCCCATCCCCACAGGGTGCCATCCCTAAACGTAGGGCGGACGCAACGAGGCCAAGGCGGGTTATTGCTGCCTCTGCGCCCTCGGGGACTGAGGAGAGTGAGGGCGCTGACCGCAAGAAGAAGTTGCGGAAGAGGAAGAAGAAGGCGGTAGTCCCGGCTCGGGTGTATGCCGATGTCCTTAAGGGCACGGCTGCCAAGCCTCCCAGGCCTGTGGGCGTTGCCCCTTTGATGGTGACGAAGGCTAGAGCCGAGGCTCAGGAGGGTAAGGGTCCCAACTATTCCCCACCATCCTTGAGGCGGGAGCTGAAAAAGGATGTCAGCCCTGTGGAGATGGGGATAGGGCTTGATGTGGTCAGGCCTGTTGGGGATGACCGACTATTGGTCAAAGCTAGGGATGAGGCTGAGAAGGGCGAGCTTTTGAAGCGTCTCCAGGAGAAGGGGTACCAGGTCACGGTCTCCGAGCCTGTGGCCAGGTCCTTGTTGGTTAAGATCTACAGGGTAGACAGGGAGATTGATGCGGTCAAACTGCCGGAGGTGATGTGGAAGCAGAACCCGAGGATAAGGGCCCTTCTTAGTGTGGAGGAGTTCAGGAAGGGATTCTCTCCCTCTTTCCTGAAGGGAGATAGGAAATACGACGACGCAATCTGGGTCGCCAAGGTGTCAGGGCGAGTGAGAGAGGTTCTCATTGGACTGGGATCGGTCCACCTGGGGTTTGCCAAGTGCCGAGTTGCGGATTATATTGACGTGACTCGGTGCTACAAATGCCAGGCGTACGGGCACACGACAAAGCGGTGTCGGGAGAGTGGCGATACGTGTGAACATTGCGCGGGCAGTCACAGGTCTTCCACCTGTACAGTAAGGGAGCCCGCTCGGCGAAAATGCGCCAACTGTGAACGGGCTGGGAAGGCCAGCAATCATGCTGTGGCTGACCCATCGTGCCCGGCCTTTTTGTGGGCGTTACGAAGGTACGCCCGTTCAGTTGATCCGCGATGATCAGGGTCCTTCAGGTGAATATGGACAGGGCCAGGGTTGTGAGTGATGAGGTGAGAGGCTGTATGTCCAGGGGTGAGTGTAGTGTGGCTCTGGTACAGGAGCCTTACGCCGTAAATGGCTCGGTGGTGGGACTGGGCCCTGCTCGTGTCTTCACCTGTTCCAATGGGGGGCCCCCCATGGCGGCGGTAGTGGTGGCTGACGACCAGCTCAAGGTACTGCTGATGAGCCATCTCAGCAGCCCGCATGTGGTAGTGGTGTGTATTGAGAGGGGCGAAGGCAGGCCTCTGTACATGATCTCCGCCTACCTTCAGTTTTCTGATGAGATTGCCCCTTACCTGCATAGGTTGAGGGGGGTTCTCAGTGAACTGAGGGGGGAGGACGTACTGATAGGTATGGACTCCAATGCACGGTCGAGACTGTGGCATAGTCACCTCTTTGACACTGCTGGTCCTGGAGGTGCTCACAGGAGACCGTGGCAACGTGGGGAGGCGCTAGAGGACCTGATTTATGAATGGGACCTGACTGTTCTGAATGTTCCCGGGGACGTACCAACGTTTCATGGGGCAGCAGGAGGGACCTCAAATATTGATGTGACATTGGCGTCAACCCGCCTGGTCGGTCGGGTTCATGGGTGGGGGTTGAAGGCCGGTTTTACGACTAGTCAGCATACTCCCATCTTCTTTGACGTGCGTTGGGGACATGCGGTGGCGGGGGCCTCCATGCCCAGAAGGTTCTCCTGCAGGAGGGCCGACTGGGACGCTTACTTTGAAGCTCTTGAAGAAGAGTTGAGGAGTTATCAGTTCCCCACGATCACTTCGCGCGGTGAGCTGGATCGCGCGATTGAGAGTATCGAGGGGATGGTTGTTAGAGCGGCTGAGAGGGCCATCCCGCGCGCTGGGGGGAGACCCCTTAGGGTGGCGTGGTGGAACTCGAGGCTAGAAGCCAAAAAGAGGGAGATTGGTAGGGTTAGGAATAACCATAGACGCCGTGGCAGGAGAGTCACA
Organism: Leptopterna dolabrata; assembly: GCA_954871275.1. Lineage (NCBI taxonomy): Eukaryota > Metazoa > Arthropoda > Insecta > Hemiptera > Miridae > Leptopterna > Leptopterna dolabrata. The sequence goes on from CATPAC010000156.1 coordinate 94,046, forward strand.
CCTGAGGAGCGGGACGACCTTAAGAGGATGCGCCGGGACTACACGAAGGCGGTAAGATCTGCTCGCAGAAGCCATTGGAGGCATTTCGTGACTGACGAGGGGGTTGGGGAGCCCTGGGGTAAACCCTATCGGATGGCGCGTGGGCGTGGCCCCGGGTTCACTCTTGCTTCACTTCTCGGGCGCGAACCTGCGAGTTGGAGGGAGGCTGCAACTGATTTATTATTGGCCCTGTTTCCGGACGATCTGGGCGAAGAAACAGAGGACCAAGTGGCACTACGTGATAGTGTCGCCGATCGGCGTGTGAGTGCTAGTGACGTCAGTGTTAGACTTAGTCCCCCCAGTGAAAGTGACACTTTTAGTGATATAGCTATTGGGAGTGCGGTGAAGAGCTTCCGGGAGGGGAAGGCGCCGGGTCTGGACATGATAGAGGTGGAGATGTTGCGGAGGGGGTGGCACCTAGTCTACCCCTGGTACTGCAGCATTTTTAGGGCCTGTTTTGACCTGGGGGCCTTTCCCTCTCGCTGGAAGGTCAGTAGGGTTTGTGTCCTACGTAAAGGAACAGATCGCGATCCGTCGGACCCACGTTCTCTACGCCCCCTGTGCCTTTTAAGTGTGCCGGGGAAAGTGCTGGAGAAGTTGATAGTCAGTGATATGTCAGAGGTGCTCGCTATGACCTCCAGGCACCAGTATGGATTCGTTAGCGGACGATCGACGATTGGTGCTCTGCTCCGGTTGAGGAATGAGGTCATGGAGGCGGAAGGACGCTATGTGTTAGGAATTTTCGTAGACATAAAGGGTGCCTTTGACAACGTGTGGTGGCCTGCCGTGATGGCTGAACTGGCGCGTAGAAACTGTCCACCCCACGTGTATGATATTATAGAGGATTATTTTCGGGACAGGAGTGTAGTTTATAGTGAGGGGGGAAGCACAGTGAGCAAAATTCTCACAAAAGGATGTCCGCAGGGTTCGGTGCTTGGACCCAGGCTGTGGAACATTTTGTTTGATAGGGTACTGGGCGCAATGGAACGGATTGGAGCCAATGTCGTTGCATATGCTGATGATGTCGTTGTGCTTGTGGAGGGGAGGTCTAGGGCCGCCCTGGAAGCTGAGGCAGGTCGGGTTCTTGGTGAGCTGGCGGCTGAGTGTAATGCAGTGAAGCTGTCGGTTGCCGGGAACAAGACTGTGGCCATGTTGTTAAAGGGAACGCTTGATGCCTCCCGGCCACCAGTGGTGAGAATGGGGGACGTCAGGATCAGGTATGTGCGTTCATTCAGGTATCTTGGTGTGACGCTAGAGGAGCGCTTTGGGATGGGACTTCATGTAAGGACCGTGGGTGTGAGAGCCCTCGATGCCTTCATGAAGATCTGTCGTCTGGCTGGCTCCGAGTGGGGCATAGGGTACAGAGAGCTGGTGGTGATATATAAGGGCCTTTTCCTGGGGATCCTCCTGTACGGTGTGCAGGCCTGGGCTCCGTGGCTTCGGCCGGCGATGTGGAAGAAGCTAGGTTCGACGCAGCGAAGGGCCTTGCTCAAGGTAAATCGGGCCTACCGGACCTCCGCTACATGTGCCATGCCGGTGCTGGCCGGTGTAATGCCGGTCTGCTACGAGGCGTGGAGGAGGTGGGCCATGTATCGGATTGTCCGGGGTCAGGCTTACGAGGTGCCGGGGGTGATAGTGGCTGGAGCGGGGCTGGGTCGACCCCGCTCTGAAGCGGTTGCTTGCCTTGTGAGGGAGTTGCTGAGCTCATGGCAGGCTGACTGGGACAGTGAGGATACAGGGAGGCTGACCCACCGGTTCCTGCCCAGTGTCGAAGCTAGGTTGGGTATGAGGTGGCTTGTTCCTACCCATGAGCTCACCCAGTTCGTGGTTGGGCACGGCGAGTTTGCGGCCAAGCTCCATAGTCTGGGGCTGGTGCCTGACGAGCAGCCGTGTGCCTGCGGAGGGGTGGAGCTGGCTGAGCATGTGCTGAAAGATTGCCCGGGGTACGCGGCCCAGAGACGGGATTGTGGCCTCGAAGGAGTGCCACTTGACCAAATTCTGAGGTCGGTGGAGGGTGCTGGGGCTCTTGAAGCATTTGCCAGGGAGGTGCTGCCGCTTCTTGCACGCCGGCACAACCGGGGTGCCTGAATGGTGCCATCTTCCATTGTGTCGGAACCGTGTCAAGAGGGTAGGTTAGTGTAGTGCTAAGTTGGTGTTTAGAGTTGTAGTAGCTTAGATTAAAAACGCAAGGGCGACGGCGCGAGGGAATCAGTAATCAATGTTTGTTTATTCATGATCTGTTTGCTGTTTCAGGGACGCCTAGACGACTGCAGGGCCGTCGAGGGTGCCGTTGCGCACATAGGGCGATGAATTGAAGGGATCAAGAGCCCTGAGAGGAGTCCTCGTGTCTCCCTTCTCCTAGTTCCCGATTCGTTCGGGCTGTGCATGCGCAGATAGGGGATAGAGCGGTAGCCTCAGAGTCACCTTCTCTGATGGCGGGCCTGCGACCGGTCTGGCCTCTGGATGGGATGCAAAGCCAGGCAACTGGGATCTTGCTCACACCAAAACCGGTACCACGGGCGGGGGGAGCCCCAGGCAACAGGCACACAGCTTCGGCGAAGTGCCACCTGTCTGCCCCCCAGTTGAGGTTGGATTCGTGGTGGTCGTGGTTGATACCCAAGCACCGGAACTGATCCGGATGTGGTGGGGAGGCGCCCCCCCCATGAACTGTAGTTAGTTCATTGGGTAGGCTCCGGCATGTGAGTTTATGTGGGTAACCAATAACTCGGGCACCAACCTGCTAAGTTGGTAGAGTGAGCTAGAACACTCGCCTCCACCTGTAGGTTAACAGGAACTTGGGCATATCCAAGGACACTGACTGAGTTTACAGTCGCCTCCTGTGAGGCTTTCCCTGTCTGCTTGCAGCAGGGGGGAGATCGCAAGCCTTGGGCTGGGTATCTCCTTTAAACATGGACCTTGTCCCTATCTACTTTCTAGCGAAACCACGGCCAAGGGAACGGGCTTGGAACAATCAGCGGGGAAAGAAGACCCTGTTGAGCTTGACTCTAGTCTGGTACTGTAAGGAGACATGAGAGGTGTAGCATAAGTGGGAGATGGCTCGCCATCGACAATGAAATACCACTACTTTCATAGTTTCCTTACTTACTTGATGAAGCGGAAGGCGTCGGTCGGGGTATCTCACTCCGGCCCGACGGACTTCTTGCGCCAAACGCCAAGGGTTGCCGGTGGTCGTTGGAGAAGTGGGTGTCTTTGCTGGTGAGCGGGTCGCTTCATTCGTGGGGCGTGCCCCTCGCTGGTGGGTATTCACGGACCCGACGTGCTTTTCCGGCAACAATCTCCCTAGCGTGATCCGATTCAAGGACACTACCAGGCGGGGAGTTTGACTGGGGCGGTACATCTGTCAAATAATAACGCAGGTGTCCTAAGGTCAGCTCAGCGAGGACAGAAACCTCGCGTAGAGCAAAAGGGCAAATGCTGGCTTGATCCCGATGCTCAGTGCGCATAGGGACTGCGAAAGCACGGCCCATCGATCCTTTTGGCTTGAAGAGTTTTCAGCAAGAGGTGTCAGAAAAGTTACCACAGGGATAACTGGCTCGTGGCGGCCAAGCGTTCATAGCGACGTCGCTTTTTGATCCTTCGATGTCGGCTCTTCCTATCATTGCGAAGCAGAATTCGCCAAGCGTCGGATTGTTCACCCGCCAATAGGGAACGTGAGCTGGGTTTAGACCGTCGTGAGACAGGTTAGTTTTACCCTACTGATGACTAGTCGTTGCTGTAGTAATCCTGCTTAGTACGAGAGGAACCGCAGGTTCGGACATTTGGTACACGCACTCGGTCGACAGGCCGGTGGTGCGATGCTACCATCCGTGGGATTAAGCCTGAACGCCTCTAAGGCCGAATCCCGACTATTGGCAACGATAAAGCTTTGAGTCCTGTGAGTCGAAAGGCTCAAGTCAATGTGACTTTACTAGGCGCGCACGGTCTCGACCGTGCCGTCGCACGGGCCCTGTGGACCAGTTTCCCTCGTGTGGTCAGACGTCGGTACACTCCGGTCGCTCTGATCCGGTGACTGGTCGTAACAGTGTTCTTCCCTTCGGGGAGTTCGATGTCGGGACTCTGAATCGTCTGTAGACGACTTTCTTGCTGGGCGGGGTGTTGTACTCGGTAGAGCAGTTGTTCCGCTGCGATCTGTTGAGACTTATCCCTAGCTCGGAGGATTCGTCAAAGCGGTCGCTCGCCCGACACGCACGACGAGGAGACCTCGGGGTCTATAAAAATAAAAGAACAAGCAGAACAAATAGTCCAGGTGAACAACCCTTAACCAAAGGAGGGTCACCACAGGGTGGGGGTGTGGAATGCTACAGACCCCGGCATTTACACCCCCCCACCCGCCAAACCACTGGATGGGTTGGTGAGATTAGGGACGACGAGAAGTCTGGTTCCTCTCCAAAATGTGACAGTCTAAAAGTCGAAGTCGCCAACCACGACAGGCCAAGCCAGTGAGACGACACAGAGGAATATTTGGGCTTTGATGGTTGAGCCCGGAGGATTCGTCAAAGCGGTCGCACGCCCGACACGCACGACGAGGAGACCTCCAGCAGCTATTGTGTGCCGGTTGTGTCGAGTGTCACGATTGGCTTGGTGACGGTACGAGGTATTTCGTCGAGCACCCCCACACCTGAGAGAATATATATTGTGGGAATGAAGACCAAGAGTCTGACTCTCGACTACTGACGCCTCGTCAGTACGAAAAAAAGTCATAATTCTCTCAGGTGGGGGGTGCTCAGCATAAATCTGTTGATATAATAAAATTCGAAAACTGGTGAAGGACAACATGTCAATTGGGTTATGCTTGTGGACAGCCTCACTGCGGGTAAATGTAATTCTCTCAGGTGGGGGGGGTGCTCAGCATAAATCTGTTGATATAATACAACTCGAAAACTGGTGAAGGACGAACCGTCTATTGCATCATGCTTGTGAACAGCCTCACTGCGGGTAAATGTAGCTGAGCTAGACCCCTCAGATCCGTGGTAGGATATTTTTCAGTTTTCGAGTTGTATTATATCCACAGATTTATGCTGAGCACCCCCCCGACCTGAGAGAATAATATTTACCCGCAGTGAGGCTGTCCCTGGTGCGGGTGAAAGCACAACGGGCACGTTGGAATTGAACCCCTCTCCCCCTCCCGTCCATCGACAATCACCACCTCACCTCCCTTCGACTGTACACCTCCTCTATTACTCTCCAACCACCACCCACCAGACCATTTCTATAACTATCCTACCACGGATCTGAGGGGTCTAGCTCAGCTACATTTACCCGCAGTGAGGCTGTTCACAAGCATGATGCAATAGACGGTTCGTCCTTCACCAGTTTTCGAGTTGTATTATATCAACACATTCATGCTGAGCACCCCCCCACCTGAAAGAATTACATTTACCCGCAGTGAGGCTGTCCCTGGTGCGGGTGAAAGCACAACGGGCACGTTGGAATTGAACCCCTCTCCCCCTCCCGTCGATCGACAATCACCACCTCACCTCCCTTCCACTGTACACCTCCTCTATTACTCTCCAACCCATACACACCCATCCATTTTTATAACTATCCTACCACGGATCTGAGGGGTCTAGCTCAGCTACATTTACCCGCAGTGTGGCTGTTCACAAGCATGATGCAATAGACGGTTCGTCCTTCACCAGTTTTCGAGTTTTATTATATCAACAGATTTATGCTGAGCACCCCCCCGACCTGAGAGAATTACATTTACCCGCAGTGAGGCTGTCCCTGGTGCGGGTGAAAGCACAACGGGCACGTTGGAATTGAACCCCTCTCCCCCTCCCGTCCATCGACAATCACCACCTCACCTCCCTTCCAGTGTACACCTCCTCTATTACTCTCCAACCCATACACACCCATCCATTTTTATAACTATCCTACCACGGATCTGAGGGGTCTAGCTCAGCTACATTTACCCGCAGTGAGGCTGTTCACAAGCATGATGCAATAGACGGTTCGTCCTTCACCAGTTTTCGAGTTTTATTATATCAACAGATTTATGCTGAGCACCCCCCCGACCTGAGAGAATTACATTTACCCGCAGTTAGGCTGTCCCTGGTGCGGGTGAAAGCACAACGGGCACGTTTGAATTGAACCCCTCTCCCCCTCCCGTCCATCGACAATCACCACCTCACCTCCCTTCCGCTGTACACCACCTCTATTACTCTCCAACCCATACACACCCATCCATTTTTATAACTATCCTACCACGGATCTGAGGGGTCTAGCTCAGCTACATTTACCCGCAGTGAGGCTGTTCACAAGCATGATGCAATAGACGGTTCGTCCTTCACCAGTTTTCGAGTTGTATTATATCAACACATTCATGCTGAGCACCCCCCCACCTGAGAGAATTACATTTACCCGCAGTGAGGCTGTCCCTGGTGCGGGTGAAAGCACAACGGGCACGTTGGAATTGAACCCCTCTCCCCCTCCCGTCCATCGACAATCACCACCTCACCTCCCTTCAATTGTACACCTCCTCTATTACTCTCCAACCCATACACACCCATCCATTTTTATAACTATCCTACCACGGATCTGAGGGGTCTAGCTCAGCTACATTTACCCGCAGTGAGGCTGTTCACAAGCATGATGCAATAGACGGTTCGTCCTTCACCAGTTTTCGAGTTGTATTATATCAACACATTCATGCTGAGCACCCCCCCACCTGAGAGAATTACATTTACCCGCAGTGAGGCTGTCCCTGGTGCGGGTGAAAGCACAACGGGCACGTTGGAATTGAACCCCTCTCCCCCTCCCGTCGATCGACAATCACCACCTCACCTCCCTTCTAGTGTACACCTCCTCTATTACTCTCCAACCACCACCCACCCGACCATTTCTATAACTATCCTACCACGGATCTGAGGGGTCTAGCTCAGCTACATTTACCCGCAGTGAGGCTGTTCACAAGCATGATGCAATAGACGGTTCGTCCTTCACCAGTTTTCGAGTTTTATTATATCAACAGATTTATGCTGAGCACCCCCCCGACCTGAGAGAATTACATTTACCCGCAGTTAGGCTGTCCCTGGTGCGGGTGAAAGCACAACGGGCACGTTTGAATTGAACCCCTCTCCCCCTCCCGTCCATCGACAATCACCACCTCACCTCCCTTCGACTGTACACCTCCTCTATTACTCTCCAACCCATACACACCCATCCATTTTTATAACTATCCTACCACGGATCTGAGGGGTCTAGCTCAGCTACATTTACCCGCAGTGTGGCTGTTCACAAGCATGATGCAATAGACGGTTCGTCCTTCACCAGTTTTCGAGTTGTATTATATCCACACATTCATGCTGAGCACCCCTCCACCTGAGAGAATTACATTTACCCGCAGTGAGGCTGTCCCTGGTGCGGGTAAATATAATTCTCTCAGGCCAGACAAACTGTATATTCGTTTATGCTTGTGAACAGCCTCACTGCGGGTAAATGTAGCTGAGCTAGACCCCTCAGATCCGTGGTAGGATAGGTATACAAATGGAAGGGGCGGGTAGGGGTTGGAGAGTAATGGAGAAGCTGTACATAGAAGGGAGGTGAGGGGGTGGGTGTCGATAGAAGGGAGGGGGAGAGGGGTTCAATTCCAAACGATGGGCGGGTGGGTTGGGGAGTAATACAGGTCTTGTTCATTTACTTATAGGAAGGGAGGTGAGGTGGTATTTGTTGATAGAAGGGAGGGGGAGAGGGGTTCAATTCCACACGATGGGCGGGTGGGTTGGGGAGTAATACAGGTCTTGTTCATTTACTTATTAGAAGGGAGGTGAGGTGGTATTTGTTGATAGGAGGGAGGGGGAGAGGGGTTCAATTTTATCATCTCAAAGCTAGTCCCGACTACAAAAGATGAGTTTCGGAGGCCCCGTGAGCTCGCGGGTACCCTATTAATGTCGGACTCGGACTCGGCCTCGCCCTCGCCAACAGGCGCGGGGGGAGGGGGTCGTTTGTCGGCCGGTAGTAGTTCGGGTACTGTGGCTCATCATCGAGAGGTGGCGTGGCAGCGCCGCGTCCCGGTATCTGGACGGGTCGAAGACGGTCTCAATCGTGGGTGCAAAGCGACACCCTAGTTGTTACTCGACGCGATCCGTCACTACACGGTCACCGGGGAGGAAGCTGGTTGGTGGGCACGGGGATCCCCACGTGATCCCATCCCACCTCGTCCGCATCACTCCAGTGCCACGTGTGAAGGGTATCGGGATCAACCTCACTCACTGCATGACTGCGACGTCGTTAGCCTCTAGCGCTCGTCCCAAAGCAGTCAATCTGAACCTGTTCCACGCGGATCACCCGCATCAACCCGTCAACGGGTTCGACGCGAGGGGCCGTCGAGGGGACCGGTAACAAACACATTCCAAGAAGCCGGATCAATTATCGGATCCCTCCCCATTTCCACGAATGACGTGGTGTACGGTGTGAGGCAGACCGGGGCAGTTTCGACGCCCGAACCCCACCTATGTGTTGGACTCGGCTTTTCCAGGGGCCGGGTCCACCTCTCAACTCGGGGTAATGGCCCATCATAGCGCATGGGAGCCCAGCCCGGGTCGGTTTTACAACGAAGTGAATCACCCCGTCACTCGGCGTTGTGGGCGCTGTGTAGGTCCCTAGGGGCCTCCCAGCACAGCCCGCCGTCTGTGGCGATCCTAATATCAGAGCCGGCTCAAAGCCGCCGTTTGGACCTCTTGACACGGACGTGTCCCGTTTCGACGGGTCAGTCAGTGGCTGTCGCGCTTGAGCGTCGGAAACCCCATTCGACTGTATTGGGACGGAAGACGATCTCGCGACGTTTTGGGTTCGAGGGCGGCGAGCCACTCTGGTTGATCCTGCCAGTAGTCATATGCTTGTCTCAAAGCTTAAGCCATGCAAGTCTCAGTACAAACTGTATTAAAGTGAAACCGCAAAAGGCTCAGTAAACCAGTCATGATTCACTCGAGTATACATGACTGTCTTTGGATAACTGTGGTAATCCTAGAGCTAATACATGCAACCAAGTCCCGACCAGTCTGACTGGGAAGGACGCTTTTATTAGATCAAGACCAATCGCCCGGCTCGTCCGGGCGTTGCCTTGGTGACTCTAGGTAACACATCAGATCGCATGGTCTCAGCACCGGCGACTTATCCTTCAAATGCCTGACTTATCAACTGTCGATGGTAGACTCCATGTCTACCATGGTTGTAACGGGTAACGGGGAATCAGGGTTCGATTCCGGAGAGGGAGCCTGAGAAACGGCTACCACATCCAAGGAAGGCAGCAGGCACGCAAATTACCCACTCCCGGCACGGGGAGGTAGTGACAAAAAATAACGATACGGGACTCTTATGAGGCCCCGTAATCGGAATGAGTACACTTTAAATCCTTTAACAAGGATCCATTGAAGGGCAAGTCTGGTGCCAGCAGCCGCGGTAATTCCAGCTTCAATAGCGTATATTAAAGTTGTTGCGGTTAAAAAGCTCGTAGTTGGTTCTGCGTGCTACGCTGTCGGTTCGCCGCCTGCCGGTGTAACTGGCATGCCGTGTCATGTCCTGTCGGTGGCGTGCGGGAGCCTTGTCAGGCGACGGCCCTCGCCCTCAAAAGCTTGGGTCCGGAGGCCGGAGGTCCAACCCGTGCGCCTGCTCTCTCCTACCTAGGTGCTCTTTACCGAGTGTCGAGGTAGGCCGACACGTTTACTTTGAACAAATTAGAGTGCTCAAAGCAGGCTGAAATCTCTGCCTGAATAGTGGTGCATGGAATAATAAAACAGGACCTTGGTTCTATTTTGTTGGTTCTTAGGAACACAAGGTAATGATCAATACGGACAGGCGGGGGCATTCGTATTGCGACGTTAGAGGTGAAATTCTTGGATCGTCGCAAGACGCACAAGAGCGAAAGCATTTGCCAAGTATGTCTTGATTGATCAAGAACGAAAGTTAGAGGTTCGAAGGCGATCAGATACCGCCCTAGTTCTAACCATAAACGATGCCAGCCAGCGATCCGCCGATGTTCCTCCGATGACTCGGCGGGGAGCTTCTTCCCGGGAAACCAAAGCTTTTGGGTTCCGGGGGAAGTATGGTTGCAAAGCTGAAACTTAAAGGAATTGACGGAAGGGCACCACCAGGAGTGGAGCCTGCGGCTTAATTTGACTCAACACGGGAAACCTCACCAGGCCAGGACATTGGAAGGATTGACAGATTGATAGCTCTTTCTTGATTCAGTGGGTAGTGGTGCATGGCCGTTCTTAGTTGGTGGATCGATTTGTCTGGTTAATTCCGATAACGAACGAGACTCTAGCCTATTAACTAGGCGTTTCCCGGTGTCCCCGCCACCGGCGACAATCATTCTTCTTAAGGGGACAGGCGGCTTTTAGCCGCACGAGATTGAGCAATAACAGGTCTGTGATGCCCTTAGATGTCCTGGGCCGCACGCGCGCTACACTGAAGGAATCAGCGTGTGCCTCCCTGGCCGAAAGGCCCGGGTAATCCGCTGAACCTCCTGCGTGCTAGGAATTGGGGCTTGCAATTGTTCCCCATGAACGAGGAATTCCCAGTAAGCGCGAGTCATAAGCTCGCGTTGATTACGTCCCTGCCCTTTGTACACACCGCCCGTCGCTACTACCGATTGAATGATTTAGTGAGGTCTTCGGACTGGCGGTCATCCCTACTGACTTGTCGGTATCTATGAACGCTGGGAAGATGACCAAACTTGATCATTTAGAGGAAGTAAAAGTCGTAACAAGGTTTCCGTAGGTGAACCTGCGGAAGGATCATTAATGAGAACCGGTCGATCAAAAGACTCGAGCTCTCCCCCGCTCTTCAATGAGCAGAGAAGAAAGTCAAGCAAGCAAGAGGCTCGCCGAGGAGTCTCGAAAGACCTCGTGAGAAGGGGTAGCGCCGGTGGGCGGCTTCATTGAAGCCCGTCGACCGCTTTTGGAGACGGATCTCGGCCAGTGGGACAGAGAAAGTGTTTCTCGCCCCGCCGTCTCCTCAAAACGCCCCTTCGAGGCGGGACCGCTTGGTCACAGAGTTGCAAGAAGCCGCAGAGCCCCCTTCACACGAGGGGGGCTCCGCACACCACGCTTCGCTCGGGCCTCGTGCTCCCTTTCGAACATGACAACCCATAGAGTCCATAACCCCATGGGCGACGGGGGTTTGAAAATCGTCGCCTCCGAGGAGGTCCGGCCGTGAGGTCGGCCTCTCCCGGTCAGAACATGATTACCCTGAGCGGCGGATCACTCGGCTCGTGGGTCGATGAAAGACGCAGCAAACTGCGCGTCGTCGTGTGAACTGCAGGACACATGAACATCGACATTTTGAACGCACATTGCGGCCCTGGGATTCCATCCAAGGGCCACGCCTGTCTGAGGGTCGTTTGTACGACACGCCCGTTTAACCGGGTGTCGCTCATCCTTGCGACTGCGGTCGGTGTGAGTGACGAGGAGAGCCGGACCACCTATGGTCCGGCGGAAGGCGGCGGAGAAGGAAGGGCGGCAGCTCCCGTAGAACGGTGGGCTGCTGCTTCCTGCCACTTACGCTCCGTCACCCATTGCCTTCGGAACGGCTCCAAATGCCGGACCTCTCCCTCTCAACTCCATCCCGCTCGCTTTTCGGGAGCATCACCGGCCTCACCCCCCCCCTCCCTCAAAGGGGGATGGCGAGGGCGCTGTCTCCTCAGATATGAGCCGGCGAGCATTTCATAGGCACGCTCCCGTGTCGGAAACTCTGCTGGATGCCAGGTAGGAAAACCACTCGATACCTCCAACACCCTCAGTGGTGGACTGAACCTCTGTTTTCGAGCACGTCGCGCGTTTCTCCCGTGTTCGGAGGATCGCGGCGGTCGATTAGAGTTGTGAACATCTGTCACTCATGTGTCGAACGATACGGCCACGGCTAAAGCGGGATCAAAGTATGACGTTGAAAGGTCTCGGTGTGGTGATGCCACTGGTTCGAAGACGAAGTCCCGAATCCAGACTGCATGGCCGTCACCACCACCTTTTTTTGAGCGCCTCCACCCTCACGGATCACACCGCGAATGGGTGGAGGAAGGTCTATCCCGTGGACGCGTATCGTGGGCCACCTCACACAGATGGTGGTGACACGTCCCGTATCTGACATTTGAGAACTCTCGACACGATGACGATACTCCTTCTCTTTATCTCGACCGACCGCCTTCGTCACGAGGGGCTCCGCAATCGACGCGTTCTCGGTGAGGGGATGTCCACGGTGCGGGGTGTTGAACCAACGAGGTGTCGGCCTCAGTGGGGACCCAACTGGCATCACCCATACGCAGACGCTCCGTTTCGGGTATGGTCGTCGCCGAGTCGGCTAGGAGTGTCGAGAAGAAATAGGTGGCGGTGGTGCTAACCCGAACCACACTTTCCTTCCTCGCTCCGTAACACAGCGAACCGACCTCAGATCAGGTGGGACTCCCCGCTGAATTTAAGCATATTAGTAAGCGGAGGAAAAGAAACTAACCAGGATTCCCTCAGTAGCTGCGAGCGAACAGGGAGAAGCCCAGCACCGAATCCCGGAGGCCTTGCCTCCAGGGACATGTGGTGTTCGGGAGGGTTCGCATACCCGACACAGCTGCACCGCGTCCAAGTCCATCTTGAACGAGGCCACGGTCCCGAGAGGGTGCCAGGCCCGTAGCTGGCCGGTGCTGGTGTCGGGTGAACCTCTCCTTAGAGTCAGGTTGCTTGAGAGTGCAGCCCTAAGCGGGTGGTAAACTCCATCTAAGGCTAAATACAACCACGAGACCGATAGCGAACAAGTACCGTGAGGGAAAGTTGAAAAGAACTTTGAAGAGAGAGTTCAAGAGTACGTGAAACCGCTCAGGGGTAAACGGAAAAGACCCGAAATTTCCGAAAGGGGAGATTCACGTCTTCTCGCTGGTCGGACGACCCGCTCCTCGTCGACGGCTCTATGCCTCATTCGGATTCATCCGGACCGAGTGGTGGAGCCGCCGAGAGTGGGTCCGTACGGCCGCGGCGGACCGCACTTCTCCCCTAGTAGGACGTCGTGACCCGTCCGGCCACGGTCTAAGGGCTTGGGTGGTAGCCTGTGTGAGCTGTTCGCAGTCTCGCGCAGACCCCCTTTCTCCCGACCGTGGATCGCTCCGGTCGGTATCAAAAGACGGTGTCGAACCGCTCTGCGGAGGGAGTGATCCCTCTTCGAGAGCGCGATGTGGCCCTTGACAAGGTTGCGAGTCGCGTGTCAAGGCGGGCCTCCGCCCGTCTGACTGCTCTCGCGCCTGTATGGTCGAGTGTGCCCTTACGCAGGTTCATTCAAATGGCACCAGTCCACGGCGAATCAGTTTTGGGCTCTTGTCCGACCCGTCTTGAAACACGGACCAAGGAGTTTAGCGTGTGCGCGAGTCATTGGGTGTCAAAACCTAAAGGCGTAATGAAAGTGAAGGGAACTCCGCTTTCCGAGGGAGGATGGGTCGAGTCCCTTTATACGGGCCGGCCTCGCACTCCCGGGGCGTCTCCATCTCATCGCGAGAGGAGGCGCACCCAGAGCGCACACGCTGATACCCGAAAGATGGTGAACTATGCCTGGCCAGGACGAAGCCAGGGGAAACCCTGGTGGAGGTCCGCAGCGATTCTGACGTGCAAATCGATCGTCGGAGCTGGGTTTAGGGGCGAAAGACCAATCGAACCATCTAGTAGCTGGTTCCCTCTGAAGTTTCCCTCAGGATAGCTTGCGCTCGGACGAAACGAGTCTCATCCGGTAGAGCGAATGATTAGAGGCCTTGGGGTCGAAACGACCTCAACCTATTCTCAAACTCCAAATAGATGAGAACCCCGGCTTTCTTGAACATTGTTTATGAAGCCGGGGGCTTGGATCAGAGTGCCAAGTGGGCCAATTTTGGTAAGCAGAACTGGCGCTGTGGGATGAACCAAACGCGGAGTTAAGGCGCCTCAATCGACGCTCATGTGAAACCATGAAAGGCGTTGGTTGCTTAAGACAGCAGGACGGTGGCCATGGAAGTCGGAATCCGCTAAGGAGTGTGTAACAACTCACCTGCCGAAGCAACTAGCCCTGAAAATGGATGGCGCTGTAGCGTCGTGCCTATACTCCGCCGTCAACGGCAACGCAGGCAGTCGCCTCACGGTGACGGCGCTGTTACGCCTTGACGAGTAAGAGGGCCGCGGCGATGAGCGCAGAAGGGTTTTGGGCGTGAGCCTGCCTGGAGCCGTCGTCGGTGCAGATCTTGGTGGTAGTAGCAAATACTCCAGCGAGGCCCTGGAGGACTGATGTGGAGAAGGGTTTCTTGTGAACAGCTGTTGCACAAGAGTCAGTCGATCCTAAGCCCTAGGAGAAATCCGAAGCGATGGGTTGCCGTTGAGTGGTGTGTAGCATAGAACCATTGAAGGCACCATCTGGGCGAAAGGGAATCCGGTTCCTATTCCGGAACCCGGCAGTGGAACCGTTCCAAATCGGGCCCTCATTGAGGACTCGTCAGGGCAACCTGAAAGGACCCGGAGACGCCGTCGGGAGATTCGGGGAGAGTTGTCTCTTCTCTATAAGCGTTCGAGTTCCCTGGAAACCTCTAGCAGGGAGATAGGGTTTGGAACGCGAAGAGCACCGCAGTTACGGCGGTGTCCGAATCTTCCCCACGGACCTTGAAAATCCGGGAGAGGGCCACGAGGAACCCCACGCCGGCTCGTACCCATATCCGCAGCAGGTCTCCAAGGTGAAAAGCCTCTAGTCGATAGATTAATGTAGGTAAGGGAAGTCGGCAAATCCGATCCGTAACTTCGGGATAAGGATTGGCTCTGAGGATCGTGACGTTTGCCGGGCTTGATGGAGAATCAGGCCGGTGTCAACGAGCCGGGCCTGGGCGAGGAGATGGGCGTTCACGCGTTCCTGAACCGAGCTCGGTCCCGTGCCTTGACCACCTGAGGACCTTTCTTGCTGCGAGCTTCAGCCTGTCAAGTCGCTGGCCTCGTGCCTGTGGACGGGGCTGTTGTTTCTTCGGCCGTCATTCAACGATCAACTCAGAACTGGCACGGACCAGGGGAATCCGACTGTCTAATTAAAACAAAGCATTGCGATGGCCCCAACGGGTGTTGACGCAATGTGATTTCTGCCCAGTGCTCTGAATGTCAAAGTGAAGAAATTCAAGCAAGCGCGGGTAAACGGCGGGAGTAACTATGACTCTCTTAAGGGTTGAGCCGTGGGACTGACCATCCGGAGGCTCTTCCTAGCCAACCTGCTACCTCCTCGTGGTGAGAGTCGGGCAACGCACAAGGGGCTAGTAGTGATGTCTGAATGATGTGGTCTTTCTGGTGCAGCATCACTCCTTGTGCGGCTGAAAGCAGGCTCTGGTGTTCTTGGGGGGTCTCATGCACTTGGGACCTGCCCACTTTCCACTCCCCGAATAAGTTATGAACCAAAACAACAATCAGCCTCATAACCCCCGCCGGCCCCCTGGCACGCGGGGTATCGGGAGTGGCCATCCAGTGCGCCCCAGGCAGGGGCGTCAGGACTCACAATCCTCGACCATGTCGAGCGGATCATCCCGTTCGAGTTCTCCAGCTTCGAGTGCGAGTAACGAGTATTTATGTGACATTGGAGACTGTCGGCGTTCATTCAGGAAGCCTCAGGGACTCGGGCAGCATAAGCGGCTGGCGCATCCCACGGAGTATAACGCTGCGATGCAGGTGGATCGCCGACGCACTCCCTATTCGGATGAAGAGATGCGACGGGTGGCGAGGGCTGAGGCGGAGGGCATTCTTTCGGGAGTGCGGTTCCTAAATCAGCACCTACTGCCGTTATTCCCCGACCGCACAATAGATGGATTAAAGGGTATGCGGAAGCGCCCAGATTACAAGCTAATGGTGCAGGACTGCTTGCAGCACCTTCAGAATGCCGACCCCCCGGAGGTTGTACCGGTGGTTGACCCGCCTTCTGTTGGCGTGATGGATGTGTCGGGGGAGGGAGTAGCTGTGGAGCCTTCGGCACTACTCCTCGAAATACGACGCTTGGGTCTGGTGGTGGCCCGCGTGAATGGATATGACTCTGCGTATTTGCAGCTCCTGGCTCAGGAAGCTTTTCCGGGCCAGCCAGAGCTAGAGAATGATGTGGCCGAGTACATCGATAGGGTGTTCTCGAGAAGTCAAGGCCGAGCCCTTTCCCTTAGCCACGCTGATCCGTCGGCAACGGGGGGCGCAGGGAGGACTCAACAACAACAATCAAGAAAGGCGGAGCGCCACCGGCAGTATAGGACCACCCAGGCCCTCTGGAAGAAGCACCCCTCCCGAGTGGTACAGACGATCCTGGATGGCGGCGAGAAAAGTGAGATGCCTTCCTTTGCTGAGATGATGGACTATTGGCGGCCCATCTTGGGTGCCCCTGGCTGTGTCATGCCTTCTCGGGCTGCGGAGCCCGCCCCCGCACGCGATTCCCTTGTGGATATAATGAAAAAGCCCATCTCCGGTACTGAGGAGAGGGCCAGCAGGGTTCCTGGCAACACCGCAGCGGGGCCGGACGGGGTATCCCCGCGGAAATGGAACATGGCCCCACAAAGCATTAGGCTGCTGGTTCTGAACCTGTTGCTTTTGGCAGGCAGACCTTCCGGTGACCTGAGTAAGGCTAGGACCGTGTTCGTGCCGAAGAAGGGCGTTAGGGGACCGGGCGGTTATCGGCCCATCTCTGTCTCCTCTGTTATCTGCCGCCACCTTCACAAGGTGCTGGCTTCACGACTGCTCTCGGCCGACGTTATTGAGGATCCTCAACGTGGTTTCCGAAGGGCAGATGGTACAGCTGAGAACCTCCTGATCCTGCAATCGGTGCTGCTCCATGCACGTAAGAAGAGGAAGCAGCTACATGCTGCTACCATTGATATTTCTAAGGCCTTTGACTCCGTTAGCCATCAGGCTATATTGGACTGCCTACGTGGAGTTGGTGCGCCTGAGGATCTTCAGCAGTATATCGCGGCGCTCTATCAAGCAGCAACTATCAACGTCTGTGTTGGCAAGAGTGTATCCGAGGATATTAAAGTCCAGCGAGGTGTCAGACAGGGCGATCCTCTATCATCCCTTCTTTTTAATCTGGTGGTGGACACGGCGTTGCGCGGCCTCCCGCCCGAGGTGGGTTTTGATCTACAGCAGAGCATTCGTGTGCAGGTTCTCGCCTTTGCCGACGATGTGGTTTTGTTTGCTCAGACACGACGTGGGTTGCAGGTCCTCCTTGACAGCTTTACGGAACAAATGGAGGTCTGCGGGTTGACAATTAATCCACAGAAAAGCGCCACGCTGTCCTTGGTGCCTGAGGTGAAGACGAAGAGGGTCAAGGTGGACTGTGGTGGATTCACCGTGGGTGGCACGAAATTGCATGCCAGGGGTGTGACTGAGGCCTGGCAGTACCTTGGCATCAACTTCGAAGGGGTTCGTGTGGTCTCATCATCCAAAGTGAGTGTCGAGCGAGCTCTCCAACGAATATCTAAGGCGCCTTTGAAGCCCCAGCAACGTTTGCGGATGTTGAGAACTTACCTTCTGCCTAAGGTCCAGTATGGGCTCACGTTTGGCAGAATTACCGCGGGGCGCCTTAGAAGGATGGACCAGATAATACGAGCGGCTGTCAGGAAGTGGCTTGGGCTTCCTCATGACGTGCCGTCATCCTACATACATGCTGCGGTTTCCGATGGCGGCCTCGGCATCCGGCCCCTACGACTTTGTGTCCCCGTGACGCGTATGCGGCGACTGCTCGCCCTTGAGGGTTCCTCGTGGGGCGTTGCGCGGTTTGTGGCGGAGGCTGAGCTGGTTCGGAGCCAGGTCGACTGGTGCGAGCGTATGCTTCCTAATGACCTTCGTGACGGTCGGGCGATCGACGCGTCTTTTGCCCGCCAGCTCTACGAATCGTGTGATGGTAGGGAGTTAAGGCAAGCCAGCAGAGCTCGGGTCTCCTCGGCATGGGTGTATGCCGGTGCTGAGGGGATACCTGCGAGGGAGTATCGGCGGTACCACGCAGTCCGGATTGGAGCCCTTCCCACCAAGGTACGATCCTCTAGAGGTGTGTCAGAGGGTGTCCGTGAGACGAGCTGTAGGGCGTGTCGCGCACCGGCAGAGACCTTAGCTCATATCGTCCAGAATTGTCCGCGGACACACGGTGGGAGGATTCGCCGACATAATGCTGTTCGGGACGTCATTGCGGGGGCTCTTGCTGCTGGGGGGTGGGAAGTTGAGAAAGAGTTCTCCTACCGACTGACCCAGCAGCCTGTCACTACCACCACGAGGAGTGGGGACACCACTGCGCGTCCTCCCCCTACGAGACGGATGCCTGACATTGTGGCGAGGTTCTCCGATGGCAGAACGGTTGTGCTGGACGTCCAGATCGTCTCCGCAGCGGCTGATATCGAGCGAGTCCGGCAGGAGAAGGTAGCCTACTACAATCGGCGAGATCTCCTGGAGGAGATTGCTAAGAGGAAGAGCACCCAGCCAGATCGAGTATCCGTCTGCGCCGCCACCGTGTCCTGGAGGGGTATTTGGTCGTCAACGAGTGTGGAAGATCTATCGAAGCTCGGCGTCTCCAAGGGGATCCTGCGCGGTATCACTACGCGTGTTTTGCTCGGATCCTACCTGAACTACTTCACGTTTAATCGCGCAACTCAGAGCTACAAACATGGAATTCCAGCAAGAGGAGTGAGGACTGGCGTCGGGTAGCTTGGGGGTCGCTCCCACCAAATTGGGTGCCACCTTCCCTTTGGCTGTCTGGCTTCACCAGCAGCAATTCAATGGTGAGTTTATTTAAAAAAAAAAAAAAAAAAAAAAAAAAAAAAAAAAAAAAAAAAAAAAAAAAAAAAAAAAAAAAAAAAAAAAAAAAAATAGCCAAATGCCTCGTCATCTAATTAGTGACGCGCATGAATGGATTAACGAGATTCCCTCTGTCCCTATCTACTGTAAGGGAGCCCGCTCGGCGAAAATGCGCCAACTGTGAACGGGCTGGGAAGGCCAGCAATCATGCTGTGGCTGACCCATCGTGCCCGGCCTTTTTGTGGGCGTTACGAAGGTACGCCCGTTCAGTTGATCCGCGATGATCAGGGTCCTTCAGGTGAATATGGACAGGGCCAGGGTTGTGAGTGATGAGGTGAGAGGCTGTATGTCCAGGGGTGAGTGTAGTGTGGCTCTGGTACAGGAGCCTTACGCCGTAAATGGCTCGGTGGTGGGACTGGGCCCTGCTCGTGTCTTCACCTGTTCCAATGGGGGGCCCCCCATGGCGGCGGTAGTGGTGGCTGACGACCAGCTCAAGGTACTGCTGATGAGCCATCTCAGCAGCCCGCATGTGGTAGTGGTGTGTATTGAGAGGGGCGAAGGCAGGCCTCTGTACATGATCTCCGCCTACCTTCAGTTTTCTGATGAGATTGCCCCTTACCTGCATAGGTTGAGGGGGGTTCTCAGTGAACTGAGGGGGGAGGACGTACTGATAGGTATGGACTCCAATGCACGGTCGAGACTGTGGCATAGTCACCTCTTTGACACTGCTGGTCCTGGAGGTGCTCACAGGAGACCGTGGCAACGTGGGGAGGCGCTAGAGGACCTGATTTATGAATGGGACCTGACTGTTTTGAATGTTCCCGGGGACGTACCAACGTTTCATGGGGCAGCAGGAGGGACCTCAAATATTGATGTGACATTGGCGTCAACCCGCCTGGTCGGTCGGGTTCATGGGTGGGGGTTGAAGGCCGGTTTTACGACTAGTCAGCATACTCCCATCTTCTTTGACGTGCGTTGGGGACATGCGGTGGCGGGGGCCTCCATGCCCAGAAGGTTCTCCTGCAGGAGGGCCGACTGGGACGCTTACTTTGAAGCTCTTGAAGAAGAGTTGAGGAGTTATCAGTTCCCCACGATCACTTCGCGCGGTGAGCTGGATCGCGCGATTGAGAGTATCGAGGGGATGGTTGTTAGAGCGGCTGAGAGGGCCATCCCGCGCGCTGGGGGGAGACCCCTTAGGGTGGCGTGGTGGAACTCGAGGCTAGAAGCCAAAAAGAGGGAGATTGGTAGGGTTAGGAATAACCATAGACGCCGTGGCAGGAGAGTCACACCTGAGGAGCGGGACGACCTTAAGAGGATGCGCCGGGACTACACGAAGGCGGTAAGATCTGCTCGCAGAAGCCATTGGAGGCATTTCGTGACTGACGAGGGGGTTGGGGAGCCCTGGGGTAAACCCTATCGGATGGCGCGTGG
>CATPAC010000159.1:0-44132 GCA_954871275.1 Leptopterna dolabrata
AGCGGGCGACAACGTTAGCGTATTCGACACCGAAAATACCTTTACATCCACGTCCCCCTCAACCAAACCAGGCAAATTCACATTTCTTCGTCTCAAAGGGAGTCTTTGAAATGGAAGAATACGCCAAGTAATCCGCCTGAAAACGCCTCCGTGCGCCTTCCTATGTCGTCTACCTCGAACCTGGCTGAGAACTGTACGCTGATTCCCATCACAGCCCTCCCGAGTATAAATTTCTTTGAGTCATCAAGCGACGAATTACGACTCTCTTCAATAATAATAACGCCCCGCTATCTCCCTTCACGCTCTCATGGCTCCCCCACCTATCTGTCGCCGATGCCAATTTCCACGAGGTTATTTGGATGGCGGCACGTTCTGCCGAGCGAGCGTGTTCCGTCGGCACATCGTAGTTTCGCCGCCCATTCCGCTGTATAATGTCGCCATTCACCTCACAAACATAAGGCTAAGAAGAAAAGGGGAAGCCAAGTTTCGTTCTTCTCCGGAATGTAAAAGAAAACGATTGTTATCAGCCGGTCGACAATTACAAGGATTCAACCAGAGTACGAGTCTTCACACAATCTGACACCATATCTTCATATTATATTATACACAATTCAAATAATTTATTGTACATATATAAAAGGAGTGAGCAACTCCTGCATATGATAACAGTAGCGACAGTTCAGATCCCCACGCTCCACAAAAAGAAACCAATTTTTTTTTAGACACCGCCCAACAAATTTCCCAAAAAATTAGAACTTTTTTTGCGTTCCCAATATGGCGATGAATAAGTTACCCCCTCGACTAAGCAATTATTTCCTCACCCTTAACCTACATAAATAGACACACTTTTAACGCAACGTTGCAAATTTTGTAGCAATTTTGAACATTTAAAACTGGAATCAGAACACATTTGGCGTAGTACACACCAGCATTTCTTTGTGAACTAACATACACAATACAAAACACAGTACTATACAATTATAATCACGATAGCACATGACATGTATGTTATGTGAATGATCTCTCGTCACCGAAGTGACAACAGAGAAGCCTTGTAATCTTGCATGAACCAAAAAAACAAGTTTACCATGTAGGGGGGCATCACAGTTTCAAATTTCAGTACATCTTAGTATGTGTAGGTAATCATTATTGATTAATTACAGTGTATATTTTTTAAAAAACTAACTAAAAATCAGACCGCTATCTATAGTTCTGTGATAATGTTCTCCAAATTTTAAATGAATGAACAATCCGGAGATTTGCTAGTTTGAAGGGGGTTCCATTCATACAAACCGACCAACGGACAGAGATCTAAATTTTTGTTGAGTGAACTCTGAAGTGAATATTTTGAATATGTAATTTTTAGGTAACTCTTGTAAGTACAGAGGATCTGAATTTCAAACTGATCTACCACCACCAAGTGGGTCGATGTCGAATTCCCTGCAGCACAGCATTCCCGATTTCGATTTATAACTCCATGATGACGTAGAACATTCACATGATACATGTACAATTTGACTTGTTATCCGCTTCTTTATGATCAAATGTTAGTTACATTAATTCAGGAAGAAGGCCTAGGTGGATAAATACGTTCATGTTTTAGCGAATTTTCGAAGAAAAGGAAGCTATTGTTCTCGGTCCAAAATTTTTAAAACTCGAATTTCCGAAAGATTTTTATACCAAAATCCGTTTCAGACCATCCTGAATTCCCTGCCGAAAGACACCAAAAATTATATGTATATATATATATATTTATATATTTATATATTTATATATTTATATATTTATATATTTATATATTTATATATTTATATATTTATATATATATTTATATATGTATGTGTCATTCCAGACGATAACTCTCGAAAGAATTGAGATAAAAAGTTCAAATTTGCACGACAAATCTGTCTTGGCAATCTACAGGCTAAGTTCGAAGATGGGCAGAATCGGGTCACTCTAAGGGGGAGTTTTGGGGAGTTTTAGGGGGGGGGGGGGAATTACCCATAAATTCCCAAAATGAAAAAGTCTGACAAGTGACACCTCATTTTAAAGATTTTTGTACGCTGAACACGATGGTGAAATCAGAATTGCGATATCTCATTCCATTATCAAACTGGAGCACTTTGAAGATGAAGGAACGTGGTTATTTCTTGAGATGTTCTTCCTGGTTCGTCTGCTCTAATCTGATAACGGAATGGGATATCGCAATTCTAACTTCACCATCGTGTTCAGCGTTGGAAAATCTACAAACCGAGGTGTTACTCGGCAAAAAATGGAACAAAAAATTTGTTACGTACCCAATACCTACTCTTCTGGTATTCAAAACATTTTTGATTTCCCCCTCCCCCTCCTTCCACCCCAAATTTTACTTTGCGTAAAACTACTCCTGTTTTAATTTTGTATGGTATCAAGTTGGGAAAACATTGGCCGAAAATTAATTTTCAGAAAATTTTAGGCGGAGGAGGAAGATGCCGAAAACTTCGAAAATTCGCTCTTATAGCCATGCTGCATGACTGTGGTTTTTTTTATAAATCTATTTAATTTTCCCGTTTATTTACATAAAGAGTAGTCGAGCAGAGGAATAGCCTCACCTCCACAAGTACCTTGTTCAGAATGTGCCGTCCAAATTTCAAAATGTAGACCCACTGGAAAGAGCAATTATCATTTATCAATAAAGAAAACTTCTGGTACTGATTTTGCAATCATCTTCCTCTAAGCATTTGAAAAAGTTGAAAAGTTGAGGGAAAAGTTGCTCTATGGATGAAGAGAACGCCGCAAAGTATTACACAACAGTTTATTATTTACCTGTTTAGATGCCCCTTCTGCGTAGATCAGTGTTTTCTGTGGTCAATACCTACCTACCTTCGAGCTCCCCCCAGGAAAGCCCTAAATCGAGTACTGCAGCTGGCCGGGGAATTACAGTTTCATAAAACGCTGCAAAGTCCTTGTCACATGGGTTTATTATTCTACTGGACATACGTCTACAGAAATGCTGGCTGTTTATTCATTGTTTCTTTCATGTAAAATAATTGAAATAGCTATTTCTAGTGGTTTCCACCAATTTTGGCCCCAAAAACTTGAATAGGTACGCTCCTTTTTTTTCAAATTATCTTTGATCATTGATAGTACCATTTAATCGTCTTGATCCACGTGTTGACACATTTTCTAGTCTTATTCTACAAATTGATGGTGATTTCAGACGATTTCGCAGGTTTTTGACTCATAAAATTCAATTTTCGGAGCTGAACATCTGGTACAACCTCAATTTTCCACTCCTTGGTCAAAATCGACTTCATATTCGGTCTTCTCGTCCCCAAAAACATGGAAAATGATATCTCAGAAGCTCATGTTACTAACATGTTACTAAAACTCAAAAAGTACCTATTTTTACACACATTTTCACTCATAACACCCCTGGGTACATTCCGATCGGGCTGAAAAGTTTCGGGACACAACTAGGGCCCAAATGGAGCATGTGTGCGAAAGAACGAATTTTTTAGACCGAAAATGAAGCCTGTAGACGTGATACGGCGTACGGCGGACGGACATTGCATTTTTGGAATTTACGCACCTTGAAACGGAAAAGAAAAAAGTTTGAGGGGGTGTTATACAAATTTTTTGCTGAGCGAATACATAGGTGTATTATTCACAGAATAATAAACCAAAAAGCAGTATGTAAATGTAGTTCTGAAGGTAAATTGTTGATGTGAAGTGAAAAATATTTTTTGGTGCCGGCTAAGATTCAAACCTAAGATCTTCAGCAGTGGATTCCGACCCATAGCCCACTGAGCCACTGGGCAACACGGGTAAGAAGCAAGTGATGTGCGCTCTCAATCCATGTTGCCTGCAAACACGCTGCTCTTAAGGGGCAAATTCAAATTTTATGGCAACATAGTAGGATGCTCCGGATAGTCTCAAAAATTCAGAAAAATGTAACTATTTAAAAATGGTAGAAAACCAATACCTCAAAATAAAGTTTTCCGAGATAGGGATACTATGAATATTTCACTCCTCTTTTTCACCCCTTAGAGTTGGGTGACATTAACGCCGAGCTTCGAGGACCAACTAGAGCCCAAACGGGACCCATAATAGGTACCAGATTTCGTGAATTTTAGTTCAAGGCAACTAAGGAAAAAGCCGTGGACGGCGACGTACGGAAATTTAGTTATTCGACATTTGTATTCTACGTCCCTTAAAATGTAAACCATGAAATTTTGAGGGGGGGGGGGGGGGGGGGTAAAAACATGGGTGTTATGGCCGACTCCAAAGGTTCACTGTTGAAAATAATAAACCAAATACACTGCCAAGGTGATGGCACAGGAGCTTCCTCGTCACAATCAGAGTGACCCATTATAAAATAGAACAGACTCGGAAGCAAAATAACATAACATTACATAACATTACATTACATTACATTACATTACATTAGGTACATAACATAACATTGCATAACGTGAAATATACATATTACATAACATTAAATTACATAACATAACATTACATAACATTACATGAAATATACATATTACATAACATTACGTCCATAATACATTACGTCCATTATACATAATTGCGAAAGTTATGCGTGTTTGAAGAATTTCACGTTAGCGCATGCGCAGGGCGAACCGCTGGCTCTATCATGTTGAAATTTATATGGGACCTCAATGGGCCCTACCCGCTTAATCTCTGAGAATTACATTGAAATTGGGTGAAATCTTTGGTTACTACGGCTGTAACAAGGAAATTGAATCTATTTCACGCCAGCGCATGCGCAGAGCGCACCGAGGGTCCGATCATGCTGAAATTCATACTGGAACTCACTAGGCCTTGTCCAAACAACCCTTGAAAATTTGAGCGAAATTGAATCAAAATTGTGAAAGTTATGCGTGTTTGTTGAATTTAACGTTAGCGCATGCGCAGGGCGTACCACTGGATCAATCATGTTGAAATTTGTATGGGACCTCAAGGGGCCTTATCCGCACCATCCCTCGAAATTTGAGCTGAATCAATTCAATATCGTGGGAGTTATGGCTGTAACAAGGAAATGCGGACAGACTCACAGACTCACAGACCCACAGACCGACAGACACGGAACCAAATTTGTTCAGTAGGCTTTGAAACGCAAAATGCAAGTAGAAATTTTGATTTCTGATGACAAAAATGTTTTGGCTCACGAAAGTGAACACAAGGCTTCCGCTGCTTCGCAGACTCGGAAGCAAAACATGTGAAAGAGGAAGGCGATTCAAAGAAGCCGCTTGCCTACGTCACACGGCTATAACGAGTCGACTGGCCATCTCCCATCTGCTGCCACCGGCCAGCCAATCAGAACCCGTATCCATACAACGTCACAGGCAACAGCAGGGCCCCTTTCCCGGTCTCTTTTTTGAAATCTCAAAGTTTGAAAGTCTCTCAAATGGACGAAGGAGGCACTTTTTTCGATTCAGTCCTGTGATCCTCTATTTTACATCATAAACTATTAAGAAAAAGGTAAAGTCCTTGTCACATGGGTTTATTATTCTATTTTTATAGTTACCACCAAGCTTGCCCCCCCCCCCCCCACCACTCGAATTAGGCACCAATTTCTGACAAATTATCTTTGACCATTGATGCCATGTATGATAACTACTTAGTGTTATCAAACAAATTTATGGTGATTTCAGACAATTTCACAGCTTTTTGACTCCGAGAGGCCGGGAACTCTTTTCGGTTTATTATTTTCAATAATGAACCTTTGGAATCGAGCATGAAAAAAAAATTGTTAACCCCCTCAAAATTTGATAGTTTCCGTTTCAACTATGTAGAATCCGAAAATGCAATAAAAAAAATTCTAACCGTGCGCCGTACTTCGCACTTTGCTTAGTTACCATAAGCCAAAATTGACGAAATTCGGTTTATAGGTCCCATTTGGGGTCTAGTTGGCCCTCGAAGCTCGGCGGTAATGTCAGTCATCCCTCCAGGACGCCGTTATCTCGATTTTTTTAACGGTTTTAAGTAGTTCTCGAACTCGGGAGTTTTTTAAGACCACCTGGAGTATTGCACATCCAACCGTTCGTTCACAGTAAGGCCCAGAAGTTTGCACCGACAGGAATTTCCAACAGGATGGTGAATGAAACTGTATACATTCAACCCAAATATCATCACTAGGGACGCGCTAACAATCGGGAATTCGCCCGAGATCATCATTGCTCAGGAGCATCTGATTATATTCACGGAGTATGAAGTCGAGTTGGTTGTTCTGTGATATTATTTCATTTGAAAAATGAAAAACCGGAGTTTTTCGTTGGAGTTTGTTGATAGGTAGTGAAACTTGAACAAACGTCGAAGTATTATTGATGAGTAAATTATTACACGGTAAATTATTACATAACGGTTCATTATACCATCTACGTAGAAGGAGTTTGTTGGTAGGTACTTTTGCAACTTTTTTCACTCCACATCAACAATTTCCCTTCAGAACTTCATTATTTGCGTTTCTTTTTGCCATTTTAGTTACTGTTTTTAATCGACGGAATTATTTTAGCAACATTTAACTCGTGATTTAGGTAGGTACCTAGTAACGAGTACGGGGTTAGGTACTAACCTACGGAGGGTCTGCGATCTACATAATATGTATAGAATAGTACATATATTATATAGAAGGGTTATCTATACGGAGACCTGTGATCTGTAACAGAAGGGTGTTCTGTACAAAATAATAAACCGTTGTGCAGGGATTTGCAGCGTTTTTGAAATCTTGAAGTTTGAAAGTCTCTCAAAATATGAGGGAGGCATATTTTTCAATTCAGTCCAGCGATCGTCTATCTCACATCATATAAAATTGAGGAAAAAAATGCAAACACAGTTCATGATAATTGCCCATTGCTCATCTCATTACATGAATGATACTGTTTTGGTTGTTTGCAATTCCATCCGCTCAATTTCAGAATTCATTTCTGTATGCCATACTGTTCAACGTGTCTTATTATTCATCGACCCAAGTTCACTATTTCAAAAACCACTTCATAGCGCTGGTGTTGAATGTGGCGGTGCGTGTGGCGTGTTGAAGGAATCTCCAGCCGACAGGATCCTTTCATCGCCGGCGCATCGCTCTTACTTAGCCCAACAGACGTGAGTAACTAGTCATTTGTATCTCGTCTAGATTATCTTTCGAAACCGAGTTTACCCGATGATGGATAGCAGAGAAACGGGTTGGGGGAGGATCAAATGCGCGATTCGTCTTCATTGCGGTTGTCACGCGACGGGGCGGCGGAGAAGGATACAGGTAAGACTCGCCGGTCGTGCGGTATGGTATAATCCATGCGCCGTCTTTACCTGAGCCAGGGCTTACAGATCAACCCTTCACCATCTAATCATAACTGCCGAGTCCATGTGAAACATATGTCGATAATCACGTTTTTACAGGAAACGTTCAAGAAGTTTTTGATCTTCCCTCGCAAGTTACTCCAGTTCTCATCGCTGGTTAATATCTGTTATGTACTGCACTCATATGGAGTGGGCTGAATCTAACTGTTCCCATCAACCCTATGAACAATTCTTCACGGCCACATTATTTGTAGATGAGCTGTTTTTCCACCAACCAACCTATGAACAAGACCACTCGAGTGGAGGTAAGACACGTGATGTTTAACACCAGATGTTTTTGACTCCTCATGATATGCGATTTTATGAAGTCGGATTTGGGGGAAAAGGCTCAACACATATTACTACTGGTGAATATCCTCAAACATTGAAATTCAGTCGATTGGAGAAAGCAACTGAGGAAAAAGACACAATGTTATCGGCAAAAAAGCCCAACGATTTTCCACGTCAACAGTTTGAAGGTAATTGCCTCGTAGCTTGAGTTTTTCCACCAAACGGATTTAAAATTTCAAACGATCAGGTGTTTCTTACGCTTACACATGCTGGTGCTTCTTGCTTCACATGCGCCCTTAATTTAAAATTCAGTAACTGTGAATTTACATAGATGACAACAGGAAGCCAAAATAAAGGGAAAATGCAACAAAAAATAAATGAATAAGTAATTATGTTACCATTCCGTAGATCTCATTGAACTGTCTTGTTATCTACTTGGTACACTCCGATTCTTCCTAGTTATATAACAAAGTGAAATAATCAAATGTTTTACTACGCTCAACTTGAACCATGAGCGTAAGTGGACAATAAAACTTAATTAGGACGCTTGTTCCTCAGCTTACGGTAGTCGTATGATTCCAAAAAACGGATTATTATAAAAATATGACTGATTTTTTTTTCCACCCAGTGGACGGGAGTGGAAACATATACTGCAGGTTATTAGAGGAGGAAAAATACAATAAAATGCAATTTAAAAAAAAATGCGTTGCCGTAGGGGGCGTCTAGCCGCCAGTGGTTTGTGTTGATGACGGTACGTTTATTGTCGAATGAAATCTGGGGGACACCCTCAGACCCCCGGATTATAACAGTTTAGACCAAGGATCAAAGCAAGGAAACATGGAACATGTTTTTCGAAAGGATAAATGATAACAGAGGATATGGATATATGTAGAAAAACGTCTGCCAATTCGAGTAGGCACTATAGCTTCCTCACTTGAATCACATGAACGTATAGACTAGTTGGGTAGGTTCGTTATGATACGGGACCATCTGCGATCCAACCCGCGTGTACCCTCAAAATTTCATCTCTCTACGACTATATATCGCGTAGTTAGAAACTTTACAAGGAAATGGTCAACATTTCATGTTCGCGCATGCGTAGATCAAAATTGAATTACCATTCCAATGACGTTGATTTTCAACTACCGAAGTATTATTCCGGACCGACCCTCCAAGTTTGAATTGATTTCAACGATATTTAGGGTAGTGATGTGTGTTCCAATTATTTCGTTTGCGCATGCACAGACGAAAGTTACGGTACTTTATCAATGATTTTGTTATGGGATCATCTGTGACTCGAACCGCACCAACCCTCGAAATTTCCGGGTAGTTATGGGTGTTGCAAGGAATTACAACAGACAGACAGACACGGAACCAAAAATGTTCCACGATGTCTGAAACGGAAAATGGTATTGGAAATTTTCATTTTGGAGGACATGAACTTTATTTTACTCAATCACGAATCCAAGGCTTCCCTGACTTCGTTAGTGAGGAAGCAAGAAAACGTCGTGGGTTTTCCAAGCCTCGGACCAGCGACCTTACGCAATGTCATGTAATACACGTCTTCAGCTCCTTTGGGCGTTTTTCGGGCAGGTAGAACCCCCTCGGCAGTTTTCGGCGGAGTGGGGTCTGGCTCTCCTCGGAGTTGGTTGGCAGGAGTGGGGTAGAGGGAGAACTGTGTGGGCGACGGGGAGGGGAGCCGAGTTCACCTGGACCGGACGCGGACGTTTTCGAGCCTGGTTTACTCCCGTAAAAACATGTTCCATGTTAAAAAAACTAGACGATCAAATTCAAAAGGAAGTAATAATTCTGACAGAAATCGTAGCCTCTATTTGACTTCAACTCGCCCACCATCATTTCCCCACCACGTTCTAGGCAAACGCTGGAAAAATTGTAAATTTTGTCTACCTATTTCTTCCACAACTACAATCAGACTTCAACAACTAAATCTTATACAAGCGGACCCGAAACTGT
This sequence comes from Leptopterna dolabrata, assembly GCA_954871275.1. Taxonomy (NCBI): domain Eukaryota; kingdom Metazoa; phylum Arthropoda; class Insecta; order Hemiptera; family Miridae; genus Leptopterna; species Leptopterna dolabrata. Next base: position 9,607 of record CATPAC010000159.1, read on the forward strand.
CAACTGCGAAAACACAGGTTTCGGTGGGCGTTGGTTTCAGAACGGCCTGAAATGGATTTTCAAGTGGTTATGCCTCCTCTCTGTTTCGTGCCTTGCCTCCCTTCAGTAACAACAGAAAACAATAGAGGCACCCTTCATCGAGAAGTGAGGAGGCTTCTGAGGAATGTCCTTAAAAAATGGGTCTAACTTTAGTTTCGTTGGTCAAAAATCAAACCTGCATAGTTATAAATATGGCAAATAAACAAATTTTCATGAAAAACATTGAGAGAATTCACGGCGGAATAGTGCGCAGGAATTCATGTGATCAGGTTGCAAATATTTATAGCGCGGTGTACGGATCAGCTGTTCGATTTAGTCCAACTCAGTTGGCGTGTAAGACTAGGTATGACTCATTTCGCCTTTTCATTAAACTTGTTTGCATGTATAGATTACAAAAGCGACGATAGTCACGAATCCTACAATAGACTTACACCCGTATAACTTTCACGCCTTCAATTAATTAATTAAATGCGGAAAATGTCATGTCTGAGGCAATTCAATCAACTGCTTTCAAACAAGTTTCTGACAGAAGGCTTCGAGCTGCCATTGAGTCCCTCAGCATCCGCTTGGTGGTGTCATTATGACGGCTTTATTCTTTCGAGGCCCTACGACATTCAGAAATCCGCTGTAACGGCGCCGTATTGCGGAGATTCCGTCGTTAAGCAGAAAACGCTCCCTTATTCGTTAGTGAATCGGTGCGTCAGGACAGCTCAAACCCTTGTTTGGGGCTTTGAAGAAGAAAAATCGAAACGAAGGAAAAAGGGAAGTTGACTAAGGGGCGACGGAGGAGGGACAGAAGAAGGAATCCGTGAAAGACAATTAGAAAGGCAAAGAAATAATGGTGGTGAGATGGCAGGGATGAGGCTCCAGAAGGTGGGGGAGGGGAACGCGTGATCAATCATTCAGTAGAGAGAAATAGGGGAACACAAAGACACGCACCAACGGAGTTAACTCTTGAACACCTCTTCCTAAACAAACACAAGTCCCATATAAATCTCAAAGCCAGAAATATCGCCAGAACGGCTTAGATAATCACTTCTCATCTCCTAAGTTATTTTCATCCGATGCTTAAAGTATTCATTGCGTTAGAAACACGAGCTTCGAAGAACTTTGAAAAGGAAGATCCTCCACCCTTTGTCTCAACATCCTAAGAATAACAGCTTGATTTATTATATTACGACGGAAGAAATGTGATTGTTTTAATAAAATGGCTCAGCAACGGATTTGAGTGTCGGCGAAAGTGACCTGATTTTAATTCGACTCACTAAGCTGCTACGTCAGTGAATTTATCATTAAGAACAAATACAGACTTTTGGCAATAATTGGAGTGTCTTTAATAATTAAAGTTTGTCATGCAGCATGACCACATGACAGAATGTTTCTTAGTAACAAGGGTACCTATCTACATAGAGTAGTCTTCAGTTTGTTCTATTACAGACCATCTTCGATGGTTTTTAACCATAACAATGAAACACATGGATATCTACTAAAATCTGAACCATTTTTGAGCCCCAAACGATTATATTACTCAATTAATTCTTCACTGTCTCAAACTCCTACGTTTCCGTATTTTTGTTATACATAGATGCATTTATACCAGGATTGAGCAGTTTTGGAACAGTTGGAAGCTATGCGGGACTGCTGGGTGAGTATGGCAAAGTGGTGTCCTGCCCTGATCAGCTGAGTGAGGTTTGAGGCTTTTTTTTCCTTTCAATTTCAATCCACGAGGCTCAAATTTGGAACTGAGCCTCTGCGGATTTTCATTCTATCTATTCTTCGGTTGGCACTGAAACCCATGCCGGGTACAGCTAGTACAAGTACAACTTTGCACAACTCCGGGTGGCGTTAAAAGCAAATTAATGGCGGTGAAAAGTCAATACGATGAAGTCTTATGTTATCACGTATACTTATCGACGAAATTTCCCAAATTCCAGGTAAAATATATTCAGGGGACGGTTCCAACCGAAACCTCCTACAAATACATAAGAGCCGACGTCTGGCTTTTGAAGAACGTGTTTCATTCAATACTAACTCGGTTGAGAAGACGAAAATATATCAGCGATATCGTTATTGAACAGCCCACATATATCAATACCTACAAAAGAATATGATAATTTACAAGGTATTGATACGATTTCAGTGATTTCAGTCCCGTTGAGGAGTCGTTGTTCCGACTGGCTATCGCCACTTCCGCCAATCTCGTCGGTGGCTCATCCGGTAGCGTCGCAGCTTCATCTCATTGTAGACGTCTTCAAGATCTTCCTTTCCATATTAGCGAATTTTCGAAGAAAAGGAAGCTATTGTTCTCGGTCGAAATTTTTTTAAACTCGAATTTCCGAAATATTTTTATACCAAAATCCGTTTCAGACCATCCTGAATTCCCTGCCGAAAGACACCAAAAATTATATGTATATATATATATATATTTATATATATATTTATATATTTATATATTTATATATTTATATATTTATATATTTATATATTTATATATATATTTATATATGTATGTGTCATTCCAGACGATAACTCTCGAAAGAACTGAGATAAAAAGTTCAAATTTGCAAGAAAAATCTGTCTTGGCAATCGACAGGCTAAGTTCGAAGATGGGCAGAATCGGGTCACCCTAAGGGGGAGTTTTGGGGAGTTTTAGGGGGGGGGGGGGAAATTACCCATAAATTCCCAAAATGAAGCAGTCTGACAAGTGACACCTCATTTTAAAGGTTTTTGTACGCTGAACACGATGGTGAAATCAGAATTGCGATATCTCATTCCATTCTCAAACTGGAGCACTTTGAAGATGAAGGAACGTGGTTATTTCTTGAGATGTTCTTCCTGGTTCGTCTGCTCTAATCTGATAACGGAATGGGATATCGCAATTCTGACTTCACCATCGTGTTCAGCGTTGGAAAATCTACAAACCGAGGTGTTACTCGGCAAAAAATGGAACAAAAAATTTGTTACGTACCCAATACCTACTCTTCTAGTACCTATTCAAAACATTTTTGATTTCCCCCTCCCCCTCCTTCCACCCCAAATTTTACTTTACGTAAAACTACTCCTGTTTTAATTTTGTATGGTATCAAGTTGGGAAAACATTGGCCGAAAATTAATTTTCAGAAAATTTTAGGCGGAGGAGGAAGATGCCGAAAACTTCGGAAATTCGCTCTTATAGCCATGCTGCATGACTGTGGTTTTTATGCTATTTTCGTAGGAAATCGATTCCTATGTTTTTCTTTTTTTTCTTCTTTTTCTACTATATTGTCTCGTAACGAAGTTATCGTAGCGAAAGAGCCTCCTTTCAAGGAATTCATTTATTTTATTTTTTTCACATTAATTCAAGATCTTATTTACTGCAATAAATCGTCATAGTTCCGGGATAGGAAGTGTTTTCTGATCACGCACATTTGAATTGATACCGTGGGTAACCGCCACAGAATCCTGAGTCAGTCCTCCTGTAAGCTGATCGCGCTAGGAGAGTTCGAGAGACTATAAATGAATTATTAAGTGCTATCTTCTGTTACTTTCCTGGGAGGACTGACAAAGACGTGTTGTAAAAATGTAGTAATTAATTTTTTAGTTACTTAATGTATATGCATACAGCCCTTGATAAGTCCTAATGCTCTCCAGTTTCCCTAAACCATTCACGACGCGACCGATACAAATGAGTAGAGTTGTGACAGAGTGTAAAAGTGGGGGTGGACCCTCGAGAGTCCCCCTCCTAGACCAGCGAGATTATCACCGGTTAAGAAGGGATATCGATTAGGCTTCCCCAAGCGATTCCGTCTCCACCGGAAGAAAAAATGTATCGAGAACAGCCCACACTGTTACAGAGTGAAAGCCTTTAACCCTTGCGATCGCGGGGGCGGCGTGAAGGCGGCGTTGGCTATGCCTCGCAACTGGATATGTTGACGAGATGTAGGATCAGGGAATCGCCAATCATCTCAAACGGCCAGTCTTAGTCCACGGCTCAGGATGGCTCCATTCAATCACATGACACGGAAACTCATCAGGGTTCGTACTGCATCCAGCGTCACAACATCACGAAATTTCAATTTGACGATGGAGGACTTTCATTTCTCATTATAACACTGGATTCTGCACCCTTGAAAACGTCTGAGGGCCAATATTCACAACAAAATTCCACCTTGGTAAGACGACGACCAAGGTGGAATTTCAAGGGTGGAAGAAAGCTTGTGACGTCACAGAAAGCATGGAGGGGCTCAGGTGGGGCAAAGAGTCCCGAATTAAGACCCGTTTTAGGACTTTTCGCTCGGGTACCCTTTACATTGCACCTGGCTGACATTTTTCCTATCCGCTCCTCGAATCAACAATGTATCAAATTTGCTTCAAGAAGAAATAATTCGAATGATGCTGCTTTTATTCCGTCCAGAGAAAGACCGTCCAAAGGAGCCACAATTTATTTGGAATTACAGAGGATTTGTGGAAGCTGATAACAAAAATAAATAAATAAAAAAACCTGGTAGAGTAAAACCCAGGAAACTAGTCCGTAGGGATAGGAAACCAGTCGTAACACGTTGAGGCAATAAAACGGGTAATGAAAAAAGTATTTTACTGAGAAGAATCTCCTCTACTTGTGCGGGATCGCCTGAGTTCGGCGGTAAAAGTTGTGGGCGACTGACGCGAGGCTCAAAGAGCTCAGTTACTGAGGAGAAAAGGAAATGAAACTCCCGCGAGATTTATGCTCGATTATAATGGGTTAAATAAATCGGAAGACTCGGTGGGGCGGAAGGAGCCGGGTTATTACCGTAGGAAATCCACTCCTGTCATGCATTAAAACTCACAAGGATAGTCCTATCTGGTCGGAGAAGCCATGCGGAGGGCGGAGCGATAAAAACTTTTTGAATATCCCGCGTGAATGGTTGGAATTAACCCTTTGGATGACAGAGATCGGGAGTCCTGGTACCACACACCGCCGCGCCACACGGCGAAGTGAAACAGAAACATTTTGAAAAAAAATCGCATCGGTTCAGGTTTATAGCGAATTTCTTCGCTGATTCTGAATGCAGTGGAAATAGTTTTTAACGTACACCAAGGTACCTACTAGTTTTTGTACGTTTTATCTGGTTCGTACTGATTCACTGGATATTACTTACCGTTCGTTATAACCGATGAATGAAGCACCGACAGCGTACTGTACGTCCAACCAAGTAACAAAAGCGTTTCGCAACCTGCCTCCGGCTCCCAGCGAACCATCGATGAGAACAATGCCCCCCCCCCCCACGTTTATTGTTCTTTTTTTTTCTTCAAAAATTCGCAAGACTCACAAAATACTTCAGGTGGTACCTTCCCGTTTTTGACTCATCCAACAGATGATTTTGAATACATGAATATACAAACACTGATTTCATGTTTCTGATATAAATTGAAATTCATTCATTTTACCAACAAATTCTATAACTACTTCCCTCTGTTCTGTAAGTAAATACTGAACCAGATGAAGATCAGAAACACATATACTGTTTTCAGAAATACCCGCATGAAATACATCTGTGTTGAGATTCCATGAGGTTGCGTATAGCTAATGTATTAAACTTTTTACAAATGCTGCGAATCGTTCTTTTTTATTCAGGCGAAATGTTAAATGCCGTACATACGTCAAGCCAGTATCAGTATTATTCGTTAGGATTTGGCAGCTGAGTCTACCAGGGTAGAGGAAGCCATGTGATCACTTTCGAGCGGACATTGAAAATAATTTTTGCCCCCATAACCAAAATATCCTCTGCAGTTTGCGTTTCAGAACTTTCTGAACAAATCTGATGGTGTCTGTAAATCTTTGACCCGCTAATAGCTACACGATCGAGTGGATGTAGAGCTGAAATCTTGAGCAGCACTGCATAACAATATAGACCAATCATAATCTCTACACCAGCGCGAACTGACCGACTTGTGCAGACAGGTAACGTAGGTTGTAACCGCTCCAGACTTAAAAATTTACGTTCTAACCAGTTGTATGTTATAACACTGATATCTATGCATCAAGCGTTTTTAGTATAAACATCGTTAAAACTGTTAAAGTTGGCTTTAATAGTGGTTTTAATGGTGGGATTATTAGTGGCTCGAGCAATCAACAGTCAAAAATATCTTTTCTAGAAAAATCGGGTCAAATTTGAGTGTCTAAGGGTCAAAATATCTTGAAAATTGTTTAAAAAAAAAAGCTTGAAATCACAAATAGAAATTCTCCAAAAAATGTATAGGGCGAAAGTTAGAGAATAACACTTTACTTCGAAAATTCGTTCATATGGTTTAATTTTCCACCAAGAATGGTGTTTTTGGATCACCGTGCGCCGACACCTGCAAAGACTTGAGGGCTGAACTAATACGTTTGGGGTATCATTAACGCAAGCGATTCCCAGACTTGGCGCGAAAGGCAAATAATTGAGGATTTGAGGGAGGGCTCAAGATCCCGCTCCCTTTGCTGTGGAAGGCAGTTTTCAGGGATCGATAGGGAAACAACCGCTGGCTGGTGCGAGCTCACCCTCTGGTGACGCGGCAGTGCATAATCAATGCACGGCCACCTATGCCGACTGACTTCCCAAAGTAGCCTGTCAAGCCTCTACCCGATTTGACTCCTGCATTTCAATAACGAATGGATGATTTATTCACTGCTAACTCCAAAAGGCCGTTGAGGAAGCGAGCCAAATGCCGTAGCTAAGGAATATTAAATTTGTCTCTTTCATATTGCTATTTACTGCCTCCGTACTTTGCGAACTGAATGGAACATGTTCACCAGCCTTATAATATTTGTTCAACTACACGCCCACGTGGCAGACGTACCTAAATTTAAAAAAGTAGATTTGAGTGTCCGAAGGAGTGTGCATATAGACATACAGACATAAGTATGAGGAGTGTCAGATCGGTATTTAGGGCGGGCGTAAACGGGGGAATATTTGGTTCATGTAACAAAAATTGAACTTCTGCTAAAGACTGCAATATCTAACAACAGCCATGGGTTCGAAACCCGAAAGGAAGACACTTAAATCCTAAGATCACGTAAGTTCTTAAACAAGTGAAAGACGCTGAGTATTGCGTGCTACGCTGGTGTGAGGCAGATTGGTTTTAGGGCATAAACAACTTTTAGACCAATTGCTGAACGAATTACGAACTAAATCACTCGCGAATAAATCGTGGAAACCCATTTCAAAGAAAAACGGAGTTATTGAAACAACGAAATAGACGCTTTAATAACTCCGCTTTTTCCGGAAATGGACACAGTTTCAACGACTCAGTTTTTTTTTTTCGTTGAACGAGTTAACAGACCCATCCCAAAGTCTTACAGAGAATCTAGAAATGTTTAATTTGAATAACTCAATGTTTATGGTTCTAATCAATAATCAATCTATAATGAATCTTAACATTCCCATTGCTGGTTCGCAATTCTACTGGGCGAGGTGATACTGTGGAGAAGCGATTTCCATTGAATGAGAGCAAACACGTCAGAAAACGTCTAGAACCCCATAACGATGGGGATTTTTCGAAAGCTCATCATGGCCTTAGAAGTCACTGTATGCATGTTGTGTATCAGTCATCATAACCCACCTGCAACTATGGAGAAAGTATCAGATCCATTGGATCAGTAGACTATACTGTCTGACAGCTATAGCTAAATATTTGGAAATTCTTCCTTGGTGCACCCTCCGTTTCACTGAGACGGGTTATTACTACAGATAAGAAAACTACTGAGTATAACTGGGTTAATAACACCACCATGAGGAAATTGTGGCTTTGCCGCTCTCTGGAGCTTCAAATATTGAGGGAAACCATGGAACAACATCCCCAGCAATGAACTGCAACTGTTTTGGGAACTATTTAGCAATTAAAAACAGGTATTCAAAAAATAAAAAAATAAGGAACCCTTTCAGCTAGCAGGGTTGTTACGACCACCCGATGTGGGTAATACCACCATAAGAAAATCTGGGATTATTTCAGAAAAGCTAGCTGCAAATAAATGTTTGTTAGCGTATCATGACCTAATTATTGTTTCTACTTACTTGGTGGCTAGCCACTGTCTGTACCTTCCGATCTAACAACATGGATACGTAGGTAGGTATTCACTGGAATAATATTGATCAACGACATGAAGTAGATGAGTGAGGAACAGAGCCATCATCCGAAATTTAGTTGAATCAGTTCAACAAATAAATTATTCCATTACAAGAAAACCTTCAAGTGTGCAGAACGAGGTAGGCGGGCCATAATATTTGCTCCTGCTCCACGTAAAGGGCAGGAGCAAATGTAAAGGTATAAGTAAAGGTACCAAGTAAAGTTTCATAGTAGTTAACATCATCAACATCCCTCAAACCATTATACATAATAGAACTTTCAGTAAAATAATGACTATCAGTTAACATGTGGCGTTCCTAATTGTGAAGCTAACTAAATGGGGCAGATCAGGAGGGCAATGAGGGCGAGGATAAAAGAACACGCTGCCACCCGTTTGGAACAACTAAATTACAACTGGTACGACACACATTACATTCTCAAACGAATAGGACATCGAGTTTTTTCATTCTGCTTCTACAGGACGTAACCTGGACGTTTTGGAATCATTTCACGAAGGTCCTGATTCCATCATGACCGATCATCAATAAATGTTCAGGTCTCCCGAGTCAGGAAATCCTAAAATCGCGCAAACCAACCTCTTAGTACCATTAAATTCTATTATTTCTCTTCATTTATGCAATGGGCAATTATCATGTATCCACGAAGAACACTTCAAGTACCAACTGACTTCATGATCACCTTCCTCTAAGCATTTGAAAAAGTTGAAAAGTTGAGGGAAAAGTTGCTCCATGGATGAAGAACGACTCGTAAAAGAAAAACGGCGATTCAAAGAAGCCTACGTCACACGGCTATAACGTGTCGGCTGGCCATCTCCCGTCGGCTGCCCCCGGCCGGCCAATCAGAAAACATATACGCACAACGTCACAGGCAACAGCAAAGCCCCTTTCCCGGCCTCTTTTTTGAAATCTCGAAGTATGAAAGTCTCTCAAAATATAAAGGAGGGATATTTTCTTGATTCAGCCCTACGATCGTCTATTTACGTCATAGACTATTGAGAAAAAATGCAAACAAAAATCATGATAACTTTCGATTATTTGACAGTGAATAGGCTCACCCTACTGTTAACAAACTTTATGACCGCCAGCAGTGGAATCGGTTGTGGTTCTACACCATCCACATCAAAGGTATCCCTGGTAAGTTTCACTTATTGCTATATATTCGATAACATTCAATTTCTGTCATTCTTTTTCCTATTCATATTTTCCTCACCAATTCTTCTGAACACTTTGAACGGTCATCGTTTTGTGAGTCATCGCAATATAGCTACACATAAATAAATAAAAAATTGTATTATATTCTTCTTTACAGACTAGTTGGCGAAACTTTGGCCTGAAGCTAGATGTAATTGTTAGGAGAGAAGTCGTCATCCGTAAATTCGTGTACAACCCCCGAACCAACCATCGTTCCATGGTAAAATACGTATATAACATAGCCGTCACAGGTGGCCGAGTGATCTGAGGCATTGGTGCCTGAATCCGCTTGTCTCCGTTGGCCGGGATTCGACTAATGACTGAGGAAGGAAATTTTCTCAGGGAGAGGTTTAACCATTTGCTAGTTAAGCCGTAAGGTTAACTCAACGAATCCTACATTTTATATAACATATACGTATATATAATATATATAGCTTTGGCACAGATGTGCAATGGAAAAAAATCAGAACATGAAAAGGTTCATGGGAAATAAAATCACGGCTAATATTTCGGCTTTTTCATTTTCAAGCCGTTTTTATTTTGTATGATCCAAATCTAGGGATGGATTCAAAATGCTCTGAAATGGAAAAAACGAAAGTGTTTCAATGGGTCGTGCAAAAAATTCGCTCATATGGTCATACTGCATGAATCGAACTTTTTGTTTGTAGACCAGCTGTATCGTATTCACCAATGGTTGTACGAGGATCATTCATCATTCATACCGAATTATATTTTTTGTGAAAATCAGCTTCAAGTGACCAGTTTTTTGCGCCGGTTCCAATCACGACGAATGAGGAAAGGAAATAGTTTTACCGGACAGAGGGACGGAGAATCAATGATCTTCCGCATTTAAAAAAAGGACTCTCAGCAGATACGGCGGTGGGGGGGGGGGGGGGTAATAGGGTCCCATCCCACGAGGAGATTTTCCCCCTTCAAGAAGGGGCCGGTCTCGTAATTTAAAAACATCGATTCCCCCGTATTGGACAATGCCTACGTGAGGAAGGGGATGGCCATGGGATGGGATAGGAAGGTATGTGGTGGATGGTGATGGAAGGGGGGGGGGGGTAGCAGAATGGAAGGGACTATAAGTTATTGAATAGAAGGGGATATGGGGAGCGAAAGGGACAAGTCTCCCTTTCCAGGTTCAAAGGAGAAAAAAGGACATTTCCGAAGGAGAATATTCTCAGGGAGCGATCAGCCCTGTGAGAGGATCCGCAGAAATGAAGTTTTTTAATTTCGAACTGGATGGTTCACCTGTAAGTGGATTACAGACCCGAAGATCGGCTTACCCGCCACTCAATTAAAAATGTACCGACGCTGAGAACGTCCTACCCGTCCAGTGTTATTGACCGCGGTTGTGGGGGGGGGCTTTCTATTTCAGAATGGCTTTTCTCGTTCTCTGGAAAGGTCTCGCCCGAGTTGGCCATTCGCGAGGAGATTTCAGGACAAAAGCGGTCTCCTGAAGAGCGAGAACTCTCCTTTTCAATACGCTTGATACATACGTCCCAGGTAATAGGATTACGTTCCGAATGATGTGTCCCGTGTCCCATTGTACCGAGTGCGGAACGGGAAATGATGAGACTCCTTCGATATGGCTCTAGATAATAGAAAAAAAAAGTTCCATCTCCAGACTCCTCCACTCGTACCACCGAAGTTGCAACTCCAGCAGGGCGCCAGGATTAGGTTGGATCGAATGCTCTGAGCAACCACGAGCTGACTTCCGTCGCCTGAATTCACCCTGAACAATCATTTGCCATCTCATCTGAGTCCGCTGTGCGTATTGACAACCTGGGGACAGACTGGTATTACAGTTAGGGTCGAATGATGCGTGCCACCGCCTGGATGAGCAGAGGGGCGTCGCTCAGGCCAGTGTTGTGGAAAAGCTTATTATTTTCTTTCTTCTCACAACCTCTGAACTCATCACTCGACCACTCACTCAAACAGACCTCTCACCTCACCTCACCTTCTTGTGTTTTGACATTATTGTTATATGACCTGTAAGTACTTTTCACTGAGCTTTCCAACAAACAAGTTTTTTCAACAGGTAAACTAACTGAATGGCCCCATGGATTTATGTCCAGTTATTAATTTTTGATGGATTCTGAGGCCAAACAAAAATGAAATTGGTCTAGTGTTCGCCATACACAGAGAGAAAGGGGTCGCAAGATAGTCCCAAATACGAATCGTCGTCGCTAAGAATCGTCATTGCTCCAAATGACCGAAAATATAATTGAAAATCACCACAGATGACATGGGATAATGACTAGATATGATAAACTTATCTCTTGAATTACAGAACTTATTTTACACAAAAAAATGGTTAAAAAATTGAGATTTTCGAATTCAAACTTGTCAAAATTTGAACAGGTATAAAATCTGTGTAAAATAAAATGGTTAAGGTGGTAGTTTGATACCATTGGAAATAATTTGATTAACAGAATCGTTTGGAGTCGAAAGAGTGTCCAGAATTTGATTTTTATTCTTAAAACGGCGGGACAAGTTTAAGCTGTACTAACTCTAATATTTAATGAATGAACGGGTAAGTTACTTATGAAATCACCTACTGATTCACGCCGCATGACTAGAACTTTTCTTCCGTTAGATGCATCAACGGCTTCGCGGTTTGATTAAGTTTGTTCCACTGCGTATATCAACAGCATATTCGATACTTCGACAGCTCGATAACAATGGTTTCAGCTCAGGGTTACGCACTACACCTGCAAGTAACTGACCCATTCAAAAGTGGCCGAGGGGATCAGAAATGCTTATTCATGGGAAAATTAAATTGCAACTATGGCCAATCCTTTTTATATAAATGTCTGAACGGAGGGAGAATAAATCACCATGAATTCACACGGTACCTATGAAATGCATTATACCTATGGATCTACTGAAACGGAGGCGGAGAGAGTTCCAGAAATTTACAAGACAAACATTGCTGCATTAGTATCGATCATTCAACAGCTACTCAATCTCCCTTCAGTGACTTCATGATGATTATTACGATTAGTTTCATCTCGATGACCCAGCACATTCTTCATATCGGAGCCAAGAAGTAGCAATTCAATTCTGTACCCTGTGGGCAGGTACCCACAGAACTACAGAAAAAATAGTCATAGCCGAGTTTTTGGCTGATCAAAAATCGCTAGAATTGCTTGCTGAAAATCGCCAAAAACTGACACGAATTCACCAAAAATGGTGTAGAATGGCGACTAGAGACATCAAAACACAATTTATATACAATAACATATTTTTCTCATAATAAAGAGAATAGCATTCGAGTTCTTGGCGTCACAAATCGAAGAAAACAAATAGCCACTAACTTCAAAAATTCGCTCGCATGGTTTGTTGCATGACAGGGAAGTTTAAAATGCATTTTGATATACGTACATAAATCAGGGATACTTGTACAATATAACTCCGAAGTGCCGAACCATAAGCTTTGTGCAGAGGAAAAATGTGAGACTTGAAGAAGCCACCGAACGGAACGAAAAAGCAGTCGACCGTGAGGAAGAAGCAACTGCTGAATAATATAACAATTTTACAGAAATTAAACCCTCGATAGCAGTAAATCTTGTTTCTACGGACGTGGCACTTTTCCCCCCTGACTGAAGCAAAATCTATCAACCCCCCCCCCCCCCCCGAAGCTGCAACCCGCATCACAAATCATTGGTCTCGGAAGACACCCGAAAATTCTAACCCCCCAGTGCGATCGGGGACCGCTGTCCATTATAACCGCAAGAGCATCTTGGAGGGTGGAAACTGCCGCCATAAAACATTTTTTTTTCTTTCTGAAAAATGTAAGAAATCACCGGAACAGACGGGAGGGGAGAGGGGTACAGGACTTTCATGGAGCAGAAACTACTTGCTGCATCGACCGTGATACGGGGACTCGAGCACTAAATCTTAGTTGGAATGTCCAGTGCTCTACGTACGCACGAGGCTGTGGCCTGGGTTGAGTCTAAAACACGGAACCGCAAGTACTGAAGGGACTTCGGAAGGGACGGGAGCGGGGAGAGGGGCAGACGGTGTAGGATATAGTGGAAAATAATCCTAACGGAAAGCTCAAGTGAGGAGTAACTAACTAATGAGAGGAGGATATGCAATGGACCCAATCTGGTTTTCGACTAGATGGTATTTTTTCTTCCATAAATTTGATTTAGGAGACAAACCACAATTATGACACATGCTCATTTATTACGTTGGCTTTTATGTAATATTATGTACTATCACATGGAACATGGAGCATGCACACCTGCTCATTTACTGTGTTAACTGTCATGTACCCAACACATGGAAGAACCAATTTTCGAACATGCAGAACGCTGATTGAGCTTCCAACTCTCTCTCTCTCTCTGAGAAAATTTCTTATCTCCACCGGGAGACGAACCCGGGCCACCAAGTTTAGGGAGACGCTTTACGTCTCCCTAAACGCCTTTGACTGCTCGGCAACGAAGGAATGCCGTGAATAGGACATGAGTATAAACTAGATTATATCAGGCAAAACGAATTTTTCGGGGCATCATTTCTATTCAGAATTTTGGAATATTTCATTAGTGTACCTCTCGAACAAACCCCAAAAATCGCTGAAACATGTCGAGATAGTTAGTAACGAGTATAAACAATAGAATAAAGCAACAGAACGTCACGTATTTTTCCCTTTTCGACTACAAGTATTACTTGAAGAAATCACAAATAAAGATAATCTGGTGTTCAGCCATGTTATTGAAGGAGCGCCTTATCCCCTTCTGGTACTCATGGTACTTATCTTCCACGGAATCCTCCGTTAAACAGCACCGTTTGTGCGTTGTGAAACAAAAAGAAACATGGATCTGCGACGTACTTGAGTGAATTCGTTTGAGCCGCTCTGACAGGCAAGGGATCTGTTTTATAACAAATGGTGGATTCTGCGGAGATATCAAAAAGTTGGAAAATAGTGGAGAAATTTAAATTTTTATGAGGAATAAACCAAATATATTTTTTCAAATCGATTTTAAAAAGGAAAAAATCCCGGACGTTGTCATTCTCCTCTATCCGACTTAGGTATAGTTGAACAAGAATCACGAGACGAGCTTTCTAAGCTGTACATTCAAGGCAGTCTCCTATAACCGGAAGGAATAAGACTGAATCGTGTAAAATAGCTTATCGAGTGAGAGGTCTGACCACTGAAGGGTACCACTTTACAACTCTTACACCGACTTTCCTATTCAGAAGGAGTCAGTTCACCATCGCCCTAAACGTGCACACACTTTTCTTGCTACTTGTAAGAAAAATTGTTGTAATTTGTATCAAACGCCGGTAGTGTATCTGTATGAATGTTAATTTGGATGAAAGTTACTTGCGGTTGGATTCAGCTTGTCGTCTAAGGAGGAAGCTGGCAAACGAGTCAGGATCGAACAGTCGATCCGTTGTCATTCAAAGCCCTTGAAACACAATTAGAAGTTCATTACATCTCTTTAGGGAGATAGCGATAAGCCGGGAGGGGATGCTGTCTCTTCGACGAGAACTCGAAGTATAAATGGACCGTTTTCTGCCTTGGAGAGCTGTCAGAAAAGGAGCTCTGTCTTTTTTGACGAGCAGGTCCCTCATTTGACCCACCTCCGCCCTTTCGCTCCAGCGCTCTGCGGCTGCCTGATGAAGTTAGAGGCCATTCGACGATTCCGAGAGACTTCAAGGACCGGGAGATACGAAGTTGAAGTTTCCTCCGTCACAATGCCCGGAAATCCGGTCTGCGACTGAATTCGGTTATTCAGCTGACTTGCCGGTTTGTGCACTGAAAACCTTAAAGTGAGCTCAAGTCTTTGGTCTTTATTGAAGTTTTTGTTTAGAAAACTTTGACGGTTCATTGAGGGGTACAGGAATCTCCATCACGACAAACTACAGAGTGCTCCCGAATTAGTACGCAGTAAAACATGATCACGATTGACATAAGTTATGTGTCCTTAAATACGTAATACATTCTACACTATATTTTTATGTTCATAGCAAACCATGATGAGTCAATCCACTCTCCGCATCACCATAAAAAATTGGTACCTAACCAATGAGGATTAAAACAAAACGAGGAATTGGGTTTTGACATCTGTACGCTAATGATCCTGGCCCTCCAAACATAATCCCAAAAGCTAAAACCAAAACTAAGTCAATGCAATGAAAACCACGTGAATCTGAGAAAATAATAAAAGGGGGGAAAAACAACAACAACAACGCGGCTTGGGTATCGTTTGTTCCCTGTGTGTATACATATCGCCAAGACCTGCACAGCAGCTCCTGGGTTTCAAACGGAAGACCTCAGTCGCCATCCCACTACCAGCCGCGCGTTGTTTCCCCGTACAATTCCGGACTTGAACTTCATTCAACGGTAGACAATAAACTGATATTTTAATTTGCTTGCTGGGAAATTATTATAGAAACTAAAAACCAGTGTTAATTATTGTTGAGGCAACTGGTTTTTTTTACTTTAACTATTACTTAACTGTCCTGAACGGGCATGTAAAAAAAAAAGTTTTGAAGTGATGAGTGCTCGTGACTGAAGATACACGCAGTGTGGTGAATAAACAGTGGCTAGTGGTCTCGCGGATATTGGACTCCCATCGTCTCGGTTCTCCAGTAATCTGGTGACGCCAGGAGGGGAGCTCCTGATCGTCTTCAGGACTCGCCAGTTCGCTCTGAGAAGCTCGCCTTTGCGTGAACCTCTGTTCTAGCATCTTTCCTCTCGTCTGCCACGTGGCCCCCTATTTGGGGATCTTGCTTCTTATAAAATTATCTTTTTCTTATTCTCCATCTTTGGGACATCGGAATTATTCCTTCACCCGTACACCATCGTCGACTGATGTAAGTTGCGAAAGTCGCCCACACATTGCCTTGGGCTCTCCAACTCATATCCTTTCGTCCTTCATACGCCAATTTTCGTTACAGCTTCCTCGTCAGAAGCTGCACCTCAGGTTCAAGCTCAAGCTCAAGATCCGTCTCAAGCCCTTCGCCGTTGTACGCGCGATTTGGAGAACTTCCAGTATTCTGGTCGTCTACCCGCACCGGTACCATCAAGGTGGCAACAACGTACGAGTACGGCATGGACTTGTGAGTGGCTGCTAGACATTCTGGACATCCTCGACTCCCCGACGGTTACGGTCAGAACTTCATTTTTTTCCAGTTTTTTTTCGTTTCAGCGGTTTGCCGCCCGAGAACGATCGCTGGCTAAACATATATATGTTTATTGGTCATTGCGATCAAATATTTTGTAACATGTTTTAATTTATTTTCCAAAGAGCTCCTTCTATTAGGTTTATTTCTTCAGTTTGATTTCCATTTGGAGAAAGCAGTTATTTTAATTTCAATAATTTTCTTCAATAAAAACTCAAAGAGACTTTGGTTAATTGGTTGTTCCTGGTCTCAACAATTATTATCATTACTGCATGTTGATATACCACTGACCGTCTTTACGTCAGAAATGACAGCGCAAATGAAGTCAACGGAACATGGAACTACGAATGTCAGCTTCCTAATAGAATAACGAGTCACGCGGCTGTCGACACTTGTCCCTAATTTGCTGTGAGTGTGCATGTTCAGTTCATGTTAGTAAACGTGCGTCTCAAACGAAGAAACGGAAATCACTTGAGGGGACTAAACGAACGATTTCCCTGGCAGAAAACATTCGAATATCATGCTGAGCCCATATTACATCCTCGCTCGAATTTCCGCCTTATTCTCCGGAGAGCTACTTCAACGGAAATGTGTTTTAGAGCCCGAAAGTAGTTACCCGATCCAAGTCGGCCTTGATAATATCCAACGTGTTATCAGGGAAGCGACAGAAAAGGGCCGGCA
This sequence comes from Leptopterna dolabrata, assembly GCA_954871275.1. Taxonomy (NCBI): domain Eukaryota; kingdom Metazoa; phylum Arthropoda; class Insecta; order Hemiptera; family Miridae; genus Leptopterna; species Leptopterna dolabrata. The sequence goes on from CATPAC010000159.1 coordinate 26,745, forward strand.
GTTGTCTCGCCCTCCGCCCTCCAACCGCGCCCTTCTTCCAAGGCCTAATAGCGCTCCCAGGGCGGGATGCTGGGTTAGAGGGTGCGACATCCAAACCATCAAGATCAGATAAGGAGACGGGGGGGTCTCTGTGGACGGCACTTTAATAGGATCCCGCGCCGCGCACTCGTCCGGATTTGGTCCGGAGCCAAATCAAAGAAACCTCCCGAGAACCTTCCCTTTCAAAAAGTGAAAAACTTGACATCGGGGATGAAAAGAGATGTAGAAAGCGTGAAAGGGGCCCGTTTTCTGAAGCTGAGAAAGGATCCTCCTATAGTCCATCACTGGGAACGCCCCGAAAAAAAAAGAAAAAAAAAATTCTCTGACGAAAAAATTATGGCGGAGCACGGCGGAGAATTAGTCAAAGGATTACGCACGGGATGTTAATGGAATGAGCGCAAGTGCTCTTTTGTATGTACAAAATTTTGCTCAGTAATAGGTATAAAAAAACTCAGGTGGGGAACTTGCTTGCTTGGAAACACTGACCTCGCTTGAGAGGGTTGCTAGGCTGAGTGGGCATGAAATATGGAACACTTCAAACATCAAATACCTTTTGATGTCGACTATGACATTGAAAACAAAAATGTAGTGCGGGAAAATACGTCATGCCAAGATAAAAACTGGTGTTGCAAATACTGAAGCCTTTGCATTTCTTGACAATCAACCTTGACCAATTCCCATTCGGACTTGTCAAAAAGAAGTCCCAATCATTCAGCATGAGTATACAACGGCATTGGAGGGGGGGGGGGGGGGGGGCTCAATTTTGACCCTCTGTGAATACTGAAGTTGAATTTTTCTGTAGGTATCGAGTCACCATTCGCCGCAACATCTGATGATTTTATATCAATATTGGGTGATGAATTCATGCAGAGTGGAGCTTACCGTTATGGACGAGAAGAGTTGAATCTCTGGCGAGAGCAAGCTCGGAATCTGTGAGAGTAGCGTCAGAAGCTTCAGATGTGGGAGTGTCTGAGAGGCCCGCAGGCTGCTGATAAGTGTGCTGTTGGTGATACGGGCCGCCCCGGGAGCCAACTCGGGGCGAGCTGGTGTCTTCCTCAACGTCCGAGTTCACGCCGTATGAAGGATAGTATCGGCTACCTTTCCCTGGAACAACAACACAAATTAGGTCAAGTATTGAGTAAACAATATGCAGGATTAATCAACATGAAACTTCTCAATCTGAACTGGAAAGTCACAATCAGCGTTGTATGAAGGGTCGTGGAGGATTTCAAGGGGGGGGGGGGGGGGGGGTCCCCAAACGCTCTGTGTTGGGGGTTTGCGGCATATGAAAATAATAATAATCATCGAGGTAGATTAGGATGTGAAGTGCAGTCCTCTTTTCATTTGTATGCGAGCGCTATCGTGGGAAGCTACATATGCCTCCCCCATAAGTCTCTAAAGTTTATTAAAATTGTGCCTACACACATGAAATAAAATTTTTATCACATTCACAATTTGTGAATACGGGACCTAGACAGACCTGAACAACGGTTGTCTATGAACACAGTAGGTTTTTAATTTTAAAACCGAACAGTCCGATACGTTAGACAGATTATGGACCGCAACCTTCTCGCAACCCTTACATACACTTATCGCAAAAAGTATATAGTCACTTTCTGTATAACAACACGTTTCGTGAAAACTGAGGAAATCCCAGGGTTACCTGGTTTTGTCGGACGGGCTCCTAATATTCTGAGCAACAACCCGCATATCAGCAGGCGACAAGACGTACAGGGTTTGTAAGACATAAATTTGGCGGGTTTTATTTTATTTTTTTTTAAGCGTTTATTTATATAGTAGTGAGTGAAACACTCTTTCTCACTCCATCCCCTGCGAGAGGAGCGGAAAAAATTGCCGATAAAACTGCTTGAGACCCGAATGAATCGCGGTCAGTCGTCGAGTTTCCCATCAAGCTCCTGACTACGAAACGACCTACCATCACCACGCGCTCCGGCCTCGGGGACAGCTGCTCGAAGTCGTCTCAACCGTGAGGAATTGACGTCAAATTTTCAGTTTTCGAGATAAAGGGTTGTCAAACAATCAATCACAAGAAGAAGTGTAGTTCGATAATTTTTATTCATAATACAATTAAAAAATTAATTGTGTGAAAAGAATGTGCAATAGATGACGTCCTTCGGGGGATATGCAGTCGCGGAGGCGGTCCTCAAAATTTGCCAAAAATCCAACGTGTCCTGCGGAATCGTATCAATTTTCATTAAATGGACACATACAACAACTGGTTCCAACAAGACGGTGCCACTGCGCACACGGCAAGAATTTCGGTGGACATCGTCCGTTCAACTTTTCCCGGACGTGTGATCTCTTGGAGTGGCGAACGTTCCCAGGCCACCCCGCTCTGCCGACCTCACAGTCGCTCACCCGACTTCTCCCTATGGTTATCTGAGGTCCATTGAAAGGAAGAGTTTATCTTTTTACTGACGAGACCGCCATTTTGTGTTCAGCTGATGATTGGGACGAAGTGTTTGCTCAAGCTAACCATGACATAAAATTGATGAATGATTGGTTGTCTGCGAATACTTTGAGTTTGAATGTCAACAAAACAAAATACCTTGTTTTTTCAAAATCCCCTAGTAGGGCCCATTTAAAGCATGTTGTGAAACTCCACAGCTGCAGCAATGTGAGTTCCAACTCATGTTCACGCCCAAAAATAGAAAGAGTAGCCTCCGCAAGAAGGTACTTGGGTGTCATTATAGATGAGGACCTTAGATGGGAAGATCATGTTTCATCACTTGTTAAAAAAGTAATGAGATCTGGTTACGTTTTTTATAGTGTGAGAAATTATTTAAGTTATGAATCTCTTCTAATTGTTTATAAATCCTTGGTGCTGAGTTCGATGAGTTTCGGCATATTGGCTTGGGGAGGTACTTTCCCATCGATATTGCGTTCCTTGATAACAGCCCAAAAGACCATTCTAAAAATCATAATAAAAAAACCAAAAAGATTTCCCACAAATGATATATTTTCGATGGTGAAGGTCTTCCCTGTTGGCCAGTTATATGCAACGTCAGCCCTCATGTTTTTGCATAAGCATTCTAGCAAATTCAATTACAGGTTTCCGTCTAATAGTGCCCATTCGTTCCGCCTCACTACGCAATCTGTCATCTCTGTACCTCATTCACGTCTAAAAAGTAGTAGTAGTAGTAGTCACATGTCTTACAGAATGCCATTGCTGTAAAGAACTGTACCCTCTACTATAACAAACCCCACTAATTATACTGGAGCAGAGTGCAAAATATTTTTTTTTAGCTGGCTCATATCACAAGGACATCTATTATGCGACAATTTATTCGCGAGTACTTATGGAGTGTACGGATCTGTGTAGTAGCAATATACTAAGTATGCTATTGATTTAATAATATAAATAACTATATAATATTCGTCCGCAAAATTTGAAGGTTTAAGTAGGTGGCTCCCCCACCCAGCTCGGAACTGTGTTCTTTGGTGTGGGGTAGTTCCAGTTATTAAGTGGACACTGTAGCTTAAATACTTAGTTTCTTTTCATGTATATATACCTATAGATCTTGTGTTTTTGGAGGAATAAATTTCATTTTCATTTAATTTCATTTCAGGTCAAAGGTTTAGTTGACAAGCCGCGAACCCTTCCCGAATCGCAATCTAGCGTGAAGTTGAAACAATTTCTCAGGACATGCTGGATCGAGTGATGGCGAATTTCGAGAATCGCATCCGCGAATGCCTACGTCGAAGCAGGTCATCTACAGGACATACTTTTCCACAATTAGTTACTTTTGGTTTATTATTTTCCATAATGAACCTTTGGAGTCGAGCATGAAAAAAAATTAATGATTACTGTCCGTCCCCGTACGCCGTACTTCGCACTTTTCTTAGTTACCATGAGCCAACATTGACGAAATTCGGTTTATAGGTCCCATTAGGGGTCTAATTGGTCCTCGAAGCTCGGCGTTAATGTCAGTCATCCCTAAGGGGTGAAAAATAGGGGTTGAAATCTCCAGGACGCCGTTATCTCGAATTTTTTTACGGTTTTAAATAGTTCTCGAACTTGGGAGTTTCTTAAGACCATCCGGAGCATTGTACGTCCAGCCGTCCGTTCACAGTAAGCCCCAGAAGTTTGCACCGACAGGCATTTCCAACAGGATGGTGAATGAAATTGTATACATTCAGCCCAAATACCATCACTAGGGACAATCGGGAATTGGCCCGAGATCATCATTGCTAAGGAGCACCTGATTATATTCACGGAGTATGAAGTCGAGTTGGTTGTTCTGTGATATTATTTCATTTGAGAAATGATGGCTCTTTTGGAGTTTGTTGATAAGTAGTGAATCTTGAACAAACGTTGAAGTATTATTGATGGGTAAATTATTACACAACGGTTCATTATACCATCTACGTAGAAGGGGCTGGAGTTGGTAGGTAGATACGTTTGCAACTTTTTTCACTCCACATCAACAATTTCCCTTCAGAACTTCATTATTTGCTTTCTTTTTTCCATTTTAGTTACTGTTTGTCATCAAAAGAATTATTTTAGCAACATTTAACTCGTGATTTAGGTAGGTACCTAGTAACGAGTACGGGGTTAGGTACTAACCTTCGGAGGGTCTGCGATCTACATAATATGTATAGAATAGTACATATATAGAAGGGTTATCTATACGGAGAGCTGTGATTTCTATTTGAACAAACGTTGTTTCATGAATACAAAAAAATAATCAATGATAGAGTTCTTGATTCCATCGCATATTTATGAAATGTGGTTGCTCAGCTGGCCCCAGTACTCGATTTAGGGCTTTCCTGGGAGGAGCGTGAGGGTAGGTATTGACTACAGAAAACAGTGATCTACGCGGAAGGGGCACCTATACAGGTAAATAATAAACCGTTGTGTAATCATTTGCAGCATTTTTTATTGCGAATAAAAATTATCGAAATGCACTTCTAATTGTGATTATTTACAATACTTTATCTTAAAAATTGAAAATTTGACGTCAATTTCAAATCCATAAACCTCTTCTTCGCCACCCTGTACCTCCTTTTTTTATCTGCTAACGTGTTTACGAATCTTTGCGCACAGTTTTGGCACTCGACCACTGCTTTGGATCGGAGGAGTCCGAACCCGATTTTCGGCAACCTCAGCTCTCACCGATGATGTAGCAAAGCGGTAGATTCGCTCCAGCCCTGATGAGCTTGAGACGAAAAAAATATAAGAGCGAAAAAACACACCGAATTTGCAGTCAGGATGCCGAGAATTAATTAGGATGCGTTTGAGACCCCCTTGAAGGCCCAAAAAAAAAGAAGCCAAAACTTTGGTGAAAGGTGGAATGAAAAGAGGAGAGAGGAAAGGAAGATGAAAAAGAAAAAGGCAGAAAAAAGAAAGAAGAGGGAGCGAATGAAAGGGGAAGATAGTGAAAAAACAAATCGAAAATGGGTGCGCTTTCTAAAGCAGATTTCTTTCTGTACCTTGGCGCTGGGGAAGAAACAAATCAACCTGATTAGCATGAATTGTAAAACCAGGGCCAATTAACTGCTCCTTTGGGAGTCGAGGGTAATCACAATAGAAAAGTTAGTTTGGGACTGGTGGATGGGGAGGAGGAGGTTGTTATATTTGCATGACGCATAGTTGAAGTGAGGATCATTGTGTTGAAGAAAAAAAAAAACGAAGGGCATTAGTAAGCGTTGTGGGTCCCTTGGGGAGGCTCCTTCCGCCCGTCTAATCTCGCGAGGTGACGTCAGCGAGGAAAAACGCTTTTCCTTTTGAGAAAACCGTCTTGGGATGGCTGAGCGGTCGGTTTGCGGGTTCCCGACAGCGCCGAGATGCGGCGGTGTTTTTGGTTTGTGCCCGCGGTCTGTTGAATGTATTCAAAGTTCTGCGGTCCGGCCAACTCCTCGAGGATTGTTTTTTTTTAATAGTTTGCAAACTTCTTTTCTTGCGCCATCTCTGCAACATTACGCCAAACGAGAAACGACATGCTTGATGACGAGTTGAGGATTATCCTCTGGAGCCAGGATAACAGTTTTTGGTTGATCTAGAAAGGGGCGAGAGTAGAAAAATCCATGTCCTCCAAAACCTAAACTTTCAGACATTTTGTGCCACACGTCGAGGAGCTAATTGGTTCCGATCCCGCTGCCAGTACCCAATCCCTTGTTTCTCATCGAAATACGTATTAGGCTGAAAATATGAAGGTATATGCGGACCCCCATGAATTTCATCAAAATGCAAATATCCTACATTTTGATGAATTTCATCAAAATGCAAACCTTCATTTGCGCAAATGCAGCTATTCCTAACACTCTCGACCCCAATTAATTTCAATAGATTTTTCCGCCCGACAAAAACACAGAATTTCGACCCTCTAAATTTCTCATAAAATATTTAAAATTCGTACAAAATCGAATCTTCATCAGATGCTGAATTTGACATCATCCAACACCAAATTTCATTTCCTATAACGTTCATTTCGAAGTGTTTTTGGTCTAAGTATTCATGTTGGTGCTTTTGCCACAGGATAACACAGATTGAAACTAAACTGGAGTTTATTTGCAGAAGAAAAAATAAAGAAATTAATTCAAGTGGATTACGTCCATCCAATTTCCCATTAGACTTCAAGTTTAGGTGCACAATTTTTTTCCTTCTTTTTTCCCTCCGGTATAATTTATCAACGTTTTGGATGAGGCTGGTCGCCGAGCTTATGGCTGGGACGGCAACTGCGGTACGCCGGTTCGAACCCCAACGCCCTTCGTCACAAAAATCTTGTAAAGTTCAGCTCTCTGGTTCTATTCAACCAATTTTCCCGAAACGTTCAAGAACCGTGGAAGTTGGGTCCCTGGTCGCTCCCCTATGAATTTTATTACTATGAATTATGGTTCATACTGCTTAAAGCTTTCTGCGTTATTTGACCTAAATTCTGCGAAATTTGCGAAATTCCGTGAATTTTAATACTGTCTTTTTTGACCGAAATTTTATTACTTTGTCGTTTTTGACAGAAATTTTATTAATTTTGACCGAAATTTTATTATTTTATTACTATGTCGTTATTTGACCGAAATTCTGCGAAATTCCGTGAGTTTTATTACTATGAATTATGGTTAATACTGCTTAAATCTTTCTGCGTTATTTGTCCCTATCATATCGGCCAGGTAAATATGAGGGAATCCATTGAAATCCATGAAAAATGGATATTCATGATAAACCAACCAATGTAATAGAGAAAATCTTTGAAGAACTATATCACCCAAACATAGGTACGTACTTAACCTATTACTCATGACTGTTTCGATTATTCAGTTACATGAAAGATGCTTCCTTTTCTGTAGAGATGAGTAAACTCAACAAACTGTCTATTGAAGCAATGACCAGATTGATTCAGAAGACGCAGATTCACAAAGACAGAATCAGCCTTGATATAATATCTAAATTCGTTGTCACGCTCCACCATGCTTCCCCTAAACTTCCTTTTGATCATAACGCTCAAGCCCACAAGAACTCTTAAATTTACATACCTACTCTACTATTATGTTGGACGTAAATATTATTTTAAACTGAACTCAACAAATTTAATATTATTTTTAGTTTTGCATACTACTGTGAACCATTTGAAAGTTAATTTTCAGTTGAACTAGACAAACCTTTCAATAATTCCGTTTTGGTTTATTATTCTGTGAATGGCACACCTATGTATTAGCTCAGCAAACAATTTTTTGAACACCCCCTCAAATTTTGTTCTTTTATGTTTCAAGGTGCGTAGATTCCAAACATGCAATGTGCGTCCGTCGCCCGCCGCATCGAACCTTTATGTTCGGTACAAAAAATTTGTTCTTTCGTCCACAGGCTCCATTTGGGCCTTAGTTGTGCTCCGATGCTCGACAGCCCGATCGGAGTATACCCAACGGTGTTATGAGTGAAAAATCGGTGTAAAAATAGGTTTTTTTGGTGTTTTAGTAACATGAGCATTTTAGTAACATCGTTTTCCATGTTTTTTAGGGCGAGGAGACCGAAAATGAAGTCGAATTTGACCAACGAGCGAAGTTGAGGTTCTAACACAGTTTCAGCCTTAAATTTACCTTAAATGTTGGTCTAAAATCGTCGTCCTTTAGCACACAGGATCCATTTAGATCCTAGTTGTGCTCCGTAGCTCGGCAGCCCGATCGGAATACACACAGGGGTGTTATGCGGGGGGGGGGGGGGATATATGTAAAAATATGCATTTCTAAAGTATTTTGTAAACTTCGGCTTGTGAGGTATCGTTTCCCATGTTTTTTAGGGCGAGGAGAACGAATATGAAGTCGATTTTGACCAATGAGTGGAAAATTCAGGTTCTAACGAAGTTACTGCTCCCAAAATGCATTTTTTATGGGTCAAAAACCTGGGAAATTGACCATCAATTGCACCCTAAATTTGAATACTAACAGTATACCAATAACATAACATAAAAAAATAACATAATAACAGTAGAATGTAATAACGAACATAATAACGTATTAACAGGTGAATCAAGACAATCACATGGGACTTCCAAAAATCAAAGACAATTTTTCAAAAATAGGAGCCCAATTCGAGTTTTTGGGGCCAAATTGGTGGGAACCATCAAAATAGCTATTTAAATTATTGCACCTGAAAGAAACGACAAATGAATAGCCAACAATTCTGCAGGTGTATCCAATAGAATAATAAACCCATGTGACAAGGATTTCACCGTGAATGATCGAACTTGGTAGCTGAGATCCTTTCGAATCCCAGCGGTCCCTCGTCCCAGCGCGAGCAACTGATCGAAACGAATTCCGATCCTTCTGAGACGCCGGTCCAATCGCATCCGCGACGCCGGTAAGGCAGCCCAGGCCGGAACGGTTATTTACTTTATTCTACCTACGCTTTCGAGATCGGGCGAAAGGCGAAACGACGTAGTAAACTTCTTCCGGCGTTCAGTGTTAGTCGCGAGTGGGGCTTCACGTTCTGTTGGAAACAGAGTCCACCGACTCGCAAAATATCCCAATCGAAGGCTCGCGAATTTTACAGGCCTCGAGCCAGCAGCGGCCCAAGGAATTGGAAGTCGGAGTAATTAAGCCCTCAGTCTTAAGAGAAGGTCATAAATCCCGCATACTCTCGAACTCCTGCAACGCCCGCTCCGCCCTCATGCATATCCGAACCCCCTTGAGCGAGCTTCCAGGGATTAAAATATTAATGACTTCGCTCTCCGACGAGCTCCTAAAAGCAAACGCAACTATTTTCTTAATTGCGAAACTTCTTCTGCCCGGTAAACCCTGAAAAGGAAAAACAACTTCATTGTTCCATTCGCTAATTAAACTTCCTACCTATTTAAAGTATTTTATAAATGTTATCTCGCTCCCAGTGAAAGTTAGCGCCGTCGCAGCCTGACATTTTATTCATTTGAGGAAAATTAGAGCGACCTAGATTTCGGAGTTTTTCTTTTCGTTCACAGCCGTTCATTTTCGCTGGTATCCTCTCGTACCCTACTCTTTTTTGGTGCTCTGCGTCCATTTTCAAGTGAAATGCTAAATAGGTCTCACGAAGAAAAGCTGATAAAAGCTGATTTCATCCTCTCTAAGGTGTTCCTAATCGCCCGTAAGTCGGTATTCGCCAAATTCCTCTCTTACTTATTCCAACATCGGTATCCAGCGCCTTCCTACATCCCTTTTAACTAACTCAACAGCGAAATTACGTAAACCACTTGCAGGACCGATTTTCACACGTAATTCCTTTAATGTTACACACGAAATTGATTGCATAGAGGCCTGGGTAAACGACAATATTTATATACAGGTTAGCTAACCAGAGAAATATTGCATTTCCTCAACTTTGCAAAACAGATATTTTCGAAGATGTTTCAGAAAATCATAGGATTGCGCACTTTGGTGTGCACATTACACACCCACTTCCTCATTTATTGAAACCCCTCAATTGCAGATGCAAATTCTGCGGGAAACTTCACAACAAACATACCCCGTTAATTATTTTTCCCCAAGAAAATTGAGCCTAAAAAATAATAATAAAATAAATAAGGTTTTGCCACTGCAATCAATGATCAATAAAATAATATAAGATCTGAGATAGATTCTGCAAAAAAAATTGGGAACCCATATTTCTGGATTTTCGAAATATATCGAGTTCTTTAAGTTAAGGAGTATTTCTGGTTGCGTACCCTGTATGTGAAGGAGATATGGCTACAGAAGATGGCCATATCTCCTGTAGATAGGTTCGTCACTACTAAAATTCATTACCAATGATACCTATTTCAACTGACTCCAGTTGGAGCTTCGACAGAGAAAGCTCTAGTTTAGACATGTCTTAAGGAAGCGCTGGTGACTTTTCTGAGCTACCAATCTGGACGCGATAAAAGGGAACAAGGATCTGCCTGCGCCGACAATCTCCTGAAAAGTTTTCCCCAGAGTGCCACAAAACCAGCCATTTGTTAATAGAAGGGCTTGAAGTTAGAACAGAGGGAAAATCATCAGCATGATCATTAATCGAACGATAAGACTTGAGCCCAATCATACAGGGGAACAGCCGATTCAAATCACTCATGGTTGGTGGAATCGCGTCTAATGTAATGAAACACACAAAAATTCCGTATCCACATAAAGAAGATAGATAGTTTCGGATACTAGTTGATAGGTATTGATAAATATTGAAGATGATATATCTTGAACTTGGTTGGGAAATTAATGAGCCCACTGGTGGGCCAGTTCCAAAGTAACACCTACATTTGGACACAAACAGCAATATAAAGGAACGTCTCATTACCATAGTTCTGTTGTGGAGCTAAAGCATGTGGAAGTATAGAGAACCACACATAAGAGAGATCAATGCAGAAAATAAAATGTTTAAAGCATCGCAATTCTGGTTTTATTCACCTGGCACGACCCTACGTCATTCCAAATTCGACATAATTTAGCAGAATTCAAACGAATTGTGAAATCGTGAAAGAGGGGCCTCTAAAATTATATAGGCTCGTCAAATTTCGTAGGGCACTTGACGTGTGAATGGAGTCATTCAAACCAAGAGGAAGATCCTAATGGCGTGCTGGGAGCGTGAAAAGATTTAGAATCACCGCACAATCCAAGAATATCCTCAGGCCCCGATAAGGATCATCTTTCTATGGACCTTTTCTCTGTTCACATCATTACAATCCAATCCTCGTTGAATTCAATGTTCGGAACGGGTTCCTTTGGTTTCATCCCCATCATTAAGCAGCTATACAAAGGAAGGGATAAATATTTTTGCGGTAATAATACATTGGATCGGTGTAATTGGGGAGTCAACTGCAAATCAAATAGGTATTGAGGGAGCATTGGAAAGGAGCCAGTCTCCTCCGGCTAACAGCGTAATTTATGGCGGGCGAGCTAATGACCAGCGCGACATGGATTTCACAAACCATTAAACCCCACCAGTCACTTAACGGAACCATCTCCGTTAATGATATTCGGGCGCCCTCCCTTCTTTTGTTTCATTTTGAAAAATATCCGCCATCCGGATCCCATTTCTGCAAGCTGGCTTGAGGGGATGGTTGAAAATGTTTACCTTGTAATGGCAATCAGGACCGAGCGAGAAAATCAATATCACGCGAAGGGATTTCCAGCAGTTATAATTTTGAAGAGGTGCAGATATGCACGAATCGATTGTTGGACGGGGAGGAATACGTTTTGACGAGCCATGGACCGGTTTAAAACTTCAGCAGCCTATTCTTGGCCAATCTTAGACAACCCCTCGATCTCAAGTTACCACTACTCGTACTACAGCGGGGAAAAAAAATCAGTTAATAACCTCTCCAGGTTAGGGTTTTACTCCAACAACCTTGTCGGAGTCGTGGACGTGATCGGCGACTCCTCTTAGGTGGATCAGGTGGGGGTTACTTGTTCCAGTGGCGTAGCAAAAATTGTTGAATGGGGGGGGGGGGGGGTCGGAAATAGAAAATGTAAGATTTGACAAACAAAGATGAGTGTAAATTTAACATAGCACTACACGCGACAGGTAACGTTAGGCAAGGTAAACTTATAAAATAAAACTTATATTTGGCAACAATGTTAGCCAATTTTCAATTAAGCTATTGCAATTGGTCCACATTTTTCAGAACATAAATGTTTGAAATTGCTTTACAGGCAAATCCTTTTCGCAGCACCTTGATCGCATCCCTAGATTTTAACAAACATTTAATACGTATATTATATTTATTTATTTATGTGTTACTCCAGACGATATCTGACCTTGGATACATGATAAAATTAACAATTTTCGCCAAAATGTTCTTATTGCTGAATTAAAGTAAGATTTCGAAGATGAACAACTTTCAAAAATTCTAAGGGGTTCTAATTTGAGTTTTTAGGTGTCAAAAATTGGTAAAAACAGCTTAAATCGCAAACAATTTACGTAAAATCACTGAAAGTGGTACGGAAGAGTGTGTAAAAAAGAAAAACGCCATTTCAGTGGTTTTTCGTACAGAATAGGGGTCAAATTTCGATTTTTGGGGGTAAAAAGTTGGTATTATGGGCTAAAATTAATATTAATTCACCTGACGTGTCGGATGGTGGTTCACGTAGAAAAGAGGGACTATTTCGATGATAATTAAGTTTTTCACAAAAAAAAGGGTGGGTCGAATTTTACTCTATAAGGGCCAAAAATCGGTAAAATTGGTCAACGTTGAGGCGCCCACAGTTCGCTCGCCGTCACCTCCAAGTTTCTTGGCGACAAATATCCTGCTGGATTTTACAGCCGCCATTTTTAATTTCCGAGAGTTTTTGAGGTTTGTTCGTTCTCAGTTTGGGCAACGAAAAACTTATTGAGGAAGTGCGGACCACCGCTCCAATACAAAATGGAACTGATTTCAAGAACAAAATCCACAGTAAAATAAATGGAGAGGAGCGTCAAACAACTGGCAAGTAACGGGTGTATATTTTTGTATCAGATGTTAACTATTATTTGCTCAGTTCTCACTTCCCAAACGACTGATGCTTTGCACTCTTCTTCGACGGATTCATGACGGATGAAACTCGGTCCGATGTGAACAGGATTCACGGCCCGTCACCGACAGATCTCAGCCGCTGGGATCTCGTGACGGAATACTATGAAGAACATTTTGACGACATTTAGTGGATTTCTTTATACCGTACCGAAGCTAGGATATCTTCTTGAAGAACACAAATGTTACATATACGGAGGTATATCTACATGAATCTTTTGGTTGAAATCTATGGAGGGATTTACAATGCTCTGAAACGGGGAAAATCGAAGGGCGTGGAAAAAACGCATGTACCTACTACAAATTTTAGAACTATTGCGATAGCGTGTTTTCTTTAAAAATTTGCTGATAACAAAAATTTATCTGATTGATCCGAGAGTTCCACCACCAACAACGGAGTGTTCGCTATTTAGTTATAGCAGTGTGAAACGTTTCTGGGGCTCTGGATGGAACTTAACTGATTGGAAGTCATAATCACGTCCAAGTTGAAATCGTTATAGGCTGATGATATTGTGATACAATTGAAAAAAAAAACTTGGATTTCGGTCTCAGCATTTCAACTTTGGCACAAACGCGAAATAATAAGTCTAAAGTCGACATTAGAGCAATAAAATAGGCGTATTATGCATAATAGGTTGATTTAGGTGGGCAGCCACGGGGTGCTGGATGTTTGCAGAGGTTTCTGGACGCAGACGAAACCCAGCGCAGACCAACTCAACTTGTCGCTTCCCGAGGGGGTAAATCAACTTGGTCGGCTGTTTCGACAGAAGTTCATATGGAGTTGAGGCCGCACCGCCCTCCAACTTCTTATCCACAAATACCCTTAACTCCTAAGTCAAATTATTATCTTCGGAGAGTCGATGTCTCAAACCGTTATCCTCCCACGCCCAAGTGCTTCACTCCTATCAAGTCCCTTTTGCCACTTCGTTCACGGAACATCAAACGGCATATGAAGGGTGTGGACCTGGAAGGTGAAATTCCTTCACAATAAGGGAAGCGCTATAAAATATTTCATGCATGTAACTGACGATTCATGACAGAGAAAAAACGCTGCAAATTATTACACAGCGGTTTATTACTTATCTGCATAGATGCCCCTTCTGCGTAGATCACTGTTTTCTGTCGCATAAAGAATTCGTTCTTTCGCAGACTCCATTTGGGCCCTAGTTGTGTCCCGAAACTTTGCAGCTCGATCGGAATGTACCCAAGGGTGTTATGGGGTTTTTTGGTGTTTTAGTAACGTGAGCTTGTGATGCATCGTTTTCCGTGTTTTTTAGGAAGAGGACACCGAATATGAAGTCGATTTTGACCAAAGAGTGGAAAACTGAGGTTCTAACGAAGTTATGGCCTTAAATTCACGTTAAAATTTGGTCTAAAATCGTCGTTCTTCCGCACACATTTTGGCTCCCCATTTGGGAACACATTTGCGTCCTAGTTGTGCGCCGAAGCTTGGCAGCCTGATTAGTTACGGGTGAAAAAAGGGTGTAAAAATAGGGATTTTCGATGGGTTTTGAGGTTTTGGTGAACATGAGCTTGTGAGGTATCGTTTTCCATGTTTTTAGGGCGAGAAAATCGAATATGAAGTTTATTTTTGACCAATGAGTGATGAATTGAGGTTGTAAAGAAGGTTTAGCTTCGAAAATTCATTTTTCATGTGTCAAAAACCTGGGAAATTGTCTGAAATCACCATAAACTTGCATAATAACACTAGAAGTAGTATCAGCAGGTGAATCAAAATTAAATGGCACTGTCAATGATCAAAGATAATGTGTAAAATAAAAATAGGAGCCTAACTCGTGTTTTTGGGGGCCAAATTTGGCGGAAACCATAAAAAATAGCTATTTCAATTATTGCACATGAAAGAATCAATAAATGTATTTCCAGAATGTTTGTAGTATGTCCAATAGTATAATAAACCCATGTGACAAGGACTTTGCTACGTTTTTCACCTCTTACAGGTAAGTCGATTGTTCATTAAAAATATATACATATTATCGATTCATGAGTAACAACGTCTATTTACGGGTTGAGGAAGGCCACGGGAGCTATTCATCCCGCTATTTTCAAAATAGATAATCTCTTTTTGCTATCTCTTTTAGTGAATAGGCCCCCCTGGTCACTCAGCTAAATTGCACTCAATGAGACACACGAATGACGGATCCGAACCATCTATACAACTATTTTCACTAGAGGTTGGCAGTTCCTGACTGAACTACTCCTGAAGAACTAACTCCGCCCACTGAACTACTCCTCGACTTAGTTCATTCCACTGAACGGTAGTTCACTAGGACCACAGAGCAAAAGAAACAAGGACCCAGTGTATAGAGATGGATATTGGATGTAGGAAGGGTGAACTAAAGAACCATCGTTCTGTGCATTATGAACTAAGAACTAAAGAACTATTGACTCACTCACTCACAAGGCGACTGAGCTAGTTCTTAAGTTCACAAGAACGATGGATACGACATGAGGAATTGATAGTATCCACAGAACGATAGTTCCTTCAGTTCATTTGAAGTCATTCAGATGGGGTGAATTAATACTACTCGAGGAGTTTATAGTATCCACAGAACGATAGTTCCTAGACTACACACACACGAGGAATTGATAGCATCCACAGAACGATAGTTCCTTCAGTTCATTTGGAGTCATTCAGATGGGGTGAATTAATACTACTTGAGTAGTTTATAGTATCCTCAGAACGATAGTTACTAGACTACACACACACAAGGAGTTGATAGTATCCACTGAATGATAGTTCCTAGACTACACACACAAGGAGTTGATAGTATCCACAGAACGATAGTTCCTAGACTACACACACACAAACAAGGAGTTGATAGTATCCACATAACGATAGTTCCTAGACTACACACACAAGGAGTTGATAGTATCCACAGAACGATAGTTCCTAGACTACACACACAAGGAGTTTATAGTATCCTCAGAACGATAGTTACTAGACTACACACACACAAGGAATTGATAGTATCCACTGAATGATAGTTCCTAGACTACACACACTAGGAGTTGATAGTATCCACAGAACGATAGTTCCTAGACTACACACACAAGGAGTTGATAGTATCCACAGAACGATTCCTATACTACACACACACAAACAAGGAGTTGATAGTATCCACAGAACTATAGTTCCTAGACTACACACACAAGGAGTTGATAGTATCCACAGAACGATAGTTCCTAGACTACACACACAAGGAGTTTATAGTATCCTCAGAACGATAGTTACTAGACTACACACACACAAGGAATTGATAGTATCCACTGAATGATAGTTCCTAGACTACACACACAAGGAGTTGATAGTATCCACAGAACGATTCCTATACTACACACACACAAACAAGGAGTTGATAGTATCCACAGAACTATAGTTCCTAGACTACACACACAAGGAGTTGATAGTATCCACAGAACTATAGTTCCTAGACTACACACACAAGGAGTTGATAGTATCCACAGAACTATAGTTCCTAGACTACACACACAAGGAGTTGATAGTATCCACAGAACTATAGTTCCTAGACTACACACACAAGGAGTTGATAGTATCCACAGAACGATAGTTCCTAGACTACACACACAAGGAGTTGATAGTATCCACAGAACGATAGTTCCTAGACTACACACACAAGGAGTTTATAGTATCCTCAGAACGATAGTTACTAGACTACACACACACAAGGAATTGATAGTATCCACTGAATGATAGTTCCTATACTACACACACAAGGAGTTGATAGTATCCACAGAACGATAGTTCCTAGACTACACACACAAGGAGTTGATAGTATCCACAGAACGATTCCTATACTACACACACACAAACAAGGAGTTGATAGTATCCACAGAACTATAGTTCCTAGACTACACACACAAGGAGTTGATAGTATCCACAGAACTATAGTTCCTAGACTACACACACAAGGAGTTGATAGTATCCACAGAACGATAGTTCCTAGACTACGCTCTCTCTCACACACACACACACGCGCGCGCGCGCGCGCACAAGGAGTTTATAGTATCTACTGAATGATAGTTCCTTAGTTGATTAGGAGTTAGTTCACTACGAGTTAGTTCAGATGGGGTGGATACTACATAAGGAGTTTATTGTATCATGAAATGACAGTTCAAAGGAATAAGGAACTAAGCTGGTATCTTATATCTTCCTTCAAGTTCAGTTTTTGTGTCCTGTGATAGGAAACGGAAAGGAACTGGACTGAACTACTGAACTAACTCAAAATAACTACTTTCTAGGAGTGAACTAACTGAACTTGAGTCCCGCAAGTGAACTACTCTTACCGGCCACTAATTTTCACCGTTCGTAGGAGGCGGGTACTTGGATTGATGAGAGCTCAGG
>CATPAC010000161.1:0-92707 GCA_954871275.1 Leptopterna dolabrata
ATTCTACATACCTTGAAACGTAAACCATCAAATTTTGAGGGGGGGGGGGGTTAGCATTTTTTTTTTCATGCTCGATTCCAATGGTTCATTAGGTATTGAAAATAATAAACCAAAATACCAACCTAAGGGCTCTTTACACGAGCAACAAAAGTTGCGCAACTCCAAAAAGATTGCTCTCGAAAATTTGTATGCAACACAAGGCAATAAAAGTTACATCGTGATGCATCAGCATGTTGCGAGGAATAATTGCGTTGTGTTGTACCTACAATTAAAGTTGGGCAATAGAAGAAATTGCTCAATTTTTTCGTTTGCATGGGCAACACCAGCTCATTTTCACCCCGAGACACTATCAAAGTGGGACACGATCAAACTAAACACTAACCACCAAACACGAGGAATGAAAAGTTACCTGCGGGAAGCGATTGTTGTGACCCGAGGTGCACCGGAGTCCAAAGTTGCAGTTTATTTTCCAGCCCCCTTGGACTTGCAACACAATGGAATCAATACCTTTCAGGGGCTCAAAATGTCGGCCAACAACCGGCAATTATTCCCTACAACTTTTTCAAGGCGAGAAACGTTGCATTGTGTTGCATACAACTGTTCGGCGTGTTGAGCAACTTTCCTCGCACGCAATTATTGCCAAGAAAAAAAATGCTCGTGTAAAGGGCCCTTTACCTACATTGGTAGGTGAATCCATCCTGTGCCTGATAAAATATTACCTGGGGGCCTGTTCACTAAAACAGATACTGAAAAGAGATTATCTCTTTTGAAACCCCCCCACCACCACCACCCGAGAGAGATCCCTCGAGGGAGGCTATCTCCTTTAGCCGACGATTTTATCTATTTTACTGATTAGCTCCCATGTATGTAATATTTATAATCCTTTTCATGATCCGGAGGATCAAGTTCACCTGAAAGTAGAATACAACAAAAATACAATCCTTGATACGAAAAAATAAAAAACACCGAAAATTGACAAACTGAACAAGAAATCACCAGTCGCGGGTCTGAACAAAATTACCGAATAAACTTTTTCAAACTTTTTCTTTTACGTTTCAAGGTGCGTAGATTCAAAAAATGCAATGTCCGTCCGCCGCCCGGAATTTGGGTTTAAAAAATTCGTTCTTTCGCACACAGGCTCCATTTGGGTCCAAAACTTTGCAGCCCGATCGGAAATTACCCGAGGGCGTTATGGGTGAAAAATGGGGGTAAAAATGGATGTTTTTTTTTGTATTTTAGTAACATGAGCTTGTGATGTATCGTTTTGCATGTTTTTTTAGGACGAGGAGACCGAATATGAAGTCCATTTTGACCAAAGGGGAAGAATATTGAGGTTGTAACGAATGCTCAGTTCCCAGAATTGATTTTTTATGACTCAAAAACCTGGGAAATTGTCTGAAATCAACATAAACTTGTATAATAATATAACAGATTTGTATCAACAGGTGAATCAAGACAATTAAGTGGCATTAAGTTGCGCTATTAATGATCTAAGATAATTTATCAAAAATAGGGCCTGATTAGTTTTTTTTTGGGGGGGGCCAAAATTGGTGGAATGAAAAATAGCCGTCTCAATTATTGCACATGAATGAAACAATAAATGAACAGCCAACATTTCTGTAGGTATGTCCGGTACAATAATAAACCCATGTGACAAGGACTTTGCAGCGTTTTTAAAATCTTCTTGATGGAATCCGCCGAATCACGCCAAACATCAACTAGAGGAGCGATGGAATTGATAGATTTCAGCTTCGGTACAAGCGATGAATTCACACAGTAGTTAGTACGATGGAACTCCGGATGGAAAGGGAGGCTGCCTCCAGTTGAGCTGGCAGGCACCCTGATGCAGACTCGGGACAATAAATTGGGGGCGTCATATTCGTTCCGAAGAATCCTTGAGAGAGTAACAATATGGTGCTGCATTCTTCTCTGCTCCAAGGTATCAAGCGTCAATACTGCCCTCATGGCATCACGCGAAAAATCGTCCGCGGCATTGCATTTGTAGGAAGCCAGCTTCTGGAATTTGTGTTGAAACCTCTCTAAGCATTCAATGGACGTTGAATAGACGGGATTCCACAGAGGATATCCAAACCCCAGATGCCTTCTCACCAACGAGCAGTAGAGGATCTTGAGGGAGGTTATAGTCCTAAAACGACGGGTGGTTCTGTAAAGTGGAGATCCAAACTCCAGATGGTTTCTCCAGATGGAGCAGTAGAGGATCTTGAGGGAGGTTATAGTCCTAAAACGACGGGTGGTTCTGTAAAGAGCACACCCAAACTCCAGATGGTTTCTCACCAACGAGCAGTAGAGATATCGAGGGAGGTTATAGTCCTAAATCGACGGGTGGTTCTGTAAAGAGCACACCCCAACTCCAGATGGTTTCTCACCAACGAGCAGTAGAGGATCTTGAGGGAGGTTATAGTCCTAAAACGACGGGTGGTTCTGTAAAGTGGAGATCCAAACTCCAGATGGTTTCTCCAGATGGAGCAGTAGAGGATCTTGAGGGAGGTTATAGTCCTAAAACGACGGGTGGTTCTGTAAAGAGCACACCCAAACTCCAGATGGTTTCTCACCAACGAGCAGTAGAGATATCGAGGGAGGTTATAGTCCTAAATCGACGGGTGGTTCTGTAAAGAGCACACCCCAACTCCAGATGGTTTCTCACCAACGAGCAGTAGAGATATTGAGGGAGGTTATAGTCCTAAATCGACGGGTGGTTCTGTAAAGAGCACACCCCAACTCCAGATGGTTTCTCACCAACGAGCAGTAGAGATATTGAGGGAGGTTATAGTCCTAAATCGACGGGTGGTTCTGTAAAGAGAACACCCAAACTCCAGATGGTTTCTCACCAACGAGCAGTAGATATATTGAGGGAGGTTATAGTCCTAAATCGACGGGTGGTTCTGTAAAGAGCACACCCCAACTCCAGATGGTTTCTCACCAACGAGCAGTAGAGATATTGAGGGAGGTTATAGTCCTAAATCGACGGGTGGTTCTGTAAAGAGCACACCCAAACTCCAGATATGTTCTCCAGATGGAGCAGTAGAGGATCTTGAGGGAGGTTATAGTCCTAAATCGACGGGTGGTTCTGTAAAGAGGAGACCCAAACTCCAGATGGGTTCTCCAGATGGAGCAGTAGAGGATCTTGAGGGAGGTTATAGTCCTAAATCGACGGGTGGTTCTGTAAAGAGGAGACCCAAACTCCAGATGGGTTCTCCAGAAGGAGCAGTAGAGGATATTGAGGGAGGTTATAGTCCTAAATCGACGTGTGGTTCTGTAAAGAGGAGACCCAAACTCCAGATGGGTTCTCCAGATGGAGCAGTAGAGGATCTTGAGGGAGGTTATAGTCCTAAATCGACGGGTGGTTCTGTAAAGAGCACACCCCAACTCCAGATGGTTTCTCACCAACGAGCAGTAGAGATATTGAGGGAGGTTATAGTCCTAAATCGACGGGTGGTTCTGTAAAGAGCACACCCAAACTCCAGATGGTTTCTCACCAACGAGCAGTAGATATATTGAGGGAGGTTATAGTCCTAAATCGACGGGTGGTTCTGTAAAGAGCACACCCCAACTCCAGATGGTTTCTCACCAACGAGCAGTAGAGATATTGAGGGAGGTTATAGTCCTAAATCGACGGGTGGTTCTGTAAAGAGCACACCCAAACTCCAGATGGGTTCTCCAGATGGAGCAGTAGAGGATCTTGAGGGAGGTTATAGTCCTAAATCGACGGGTGGTTCTGTAAAGAGGAGACCCAAACTCCAGATGGGTTCTGCAGATGGAGCAGTAGAGGATCTTGAGGGAGGTTATAGTCCTAAATCGACGGGTGGTTCTGTAAAGAGGAGACCCAAACTCCAGATGGGTTCTCCAGAAGGAGCAGTAGAGGATATTGAGGGAGGTTATAGTCCTAAATCGACGTGTGGTTCTGTAAAGAGGAGACCCAAACTCCAGATGGGTTCTCCAGATGGAGCAGTAGAGGATCTTGAGGGAGGTTATAGTCCTAAAACGACGGGTGGTTCTGTAAAGAGCACACCCAAACTCCAGATGGTTTCTCACCAACGAGCAGTAGAGATATTGAGGGAGGTTATAGTCCTAAATCGACGGATGGTTCTGTAAAGAGGAGACCCAAACTCCAGATGGTTTTTCCAGATGGAGCAGCAGAGGATCTTGAGGGAGGTTATAGTCCTAAATCGACGGGTGGTTCTGTAAAGAAAGCCGTGTATGTGATACTATGCATTTTTGGTCGAGGTACAATACTAACCGTTGACCGAGCAAGGGAGCAACGCTGTTGCCTCTGTCAAAGAAAGGAAAGTCGCTTGTAATAATCGCTTGTAATAATAGTTTGCTTTGAGGAGGCTCTGAAATGTAATCTAAGACGTCGGCTAACAGAGCAAAGCGGCTTCCCAATCCCACGACCTCCCTCCAGGGCTAATGGGGGGCTCAGAGCTGGTTGTCTTGACTGCATTAGTTCCGCCCGGTGTCTTTCCCTTCCTTTCTAGAGCTTGGCCCTCGTAGAGCTGATTTCTGTTATCCAGACGTTTGGCCAAGAGAGGCGGAAGCCACAAATGGGCCCATTCCCGTAGTTCACTGTACCGGGAGAGATCTTGGCCGCTAGTGCGGGGATCGTAGCAAGGGTGTTCAAATCTGCTGGGCAAAACCTGCGTCCATTTCCATGACCGGTACGGGAATACCAAGCTGGATCACCCGTGCGTTACAAAATATTCAGTTAATTTCAATTCAGTTAATTACATGTAAATAAAAATTACATGTAAATAGGTACATAAGTAATACGCGAAGTTCCAAAAAACGAGCCAGAACAGTTCCAAAAAAGCCAGGAGTAGTTTTGGTTTATTATTTTCAATAATGAACCTTTGGAATCGAGCATGAAAACAAATTTTAACCCCTCTCAAAATTTAATGGTTTCCGTTTCAAGGTATGCAGAATCCGAAAATGGAATGAAAAACATTTCTGAACCAAAATGAACCAAAATTGATGAAATTTGGTTTGTAGGTCCCATTTGGGGTCTAGTTGGTCCGCGAAGCTCGGCGTTATCAGTCATATCAAAGAGGTGAAAAATAGGGGTTGAAATTTCCAGGACGCAGTCATCTCGATTTTTCTTAACGTTTTTAAATAGTTCCCATAGTTGGGAGTTTTTTGAGACCACCCGGAGCATTGAAAGTCCAGCCGTTCGTTCACAGTCTGGCCCTGAAATTTGCACCGAGAGGATTCGTCAACGGAAGGGTGAATCTCCGTTCAGCCAAAATATGATTGCTACGGACGCCGCAAGAATATGGTCCCCTGTTACACTTGAAATGAGGGTTTAATGGGCACCAATATGGGCGGGGTTCAAAGGACCATAATTGTATTGCCACCGATCGAGGCCCCACAAAGAAGTTATTGGGAACACTAGCCCTCGATATAATATCATAGCTAGAGAATACCTGATTATTTACGCATGGCTGTATGAAGTCGAGTTGGTTGTTCTTGATATTATCTCATTTGAAGAATGATGGCTCTTTTGGATTTGGTTGATACGTACTTTTGTAACTTGAAATAAACGTTATGCTTCCTTCATGAATAACAACAAATAATTAATGATTGAGTAATTGAATCCTGCGCATTTTTATGAAACTTTAATTCCCGGGCCGGCTCCAGTACTCGATTTAGGGCTTTCCTGGGGGGAGCACGAGCGAAGGTACTGACGACAGAAAACAGTTATCTAGGCAGAACAGTTATCTATACTGGTATTTTGTATGACTGCCGAGGTAAAGAGCTCGGAACTCGTATGTTTCTCAGGAGAAACGGGAGTGAAAAATATCAGTGGGATAGGGTATGACTAAGTCGGGTTTTCGGGACAGGCTTTGGTAGCCAGTCTCACATTGACGGTGGAAGGTGAGGCGAAGGGCGACACGTAAAACCAGTCAGCGAGCTTGTCATAAAATCACAAGACTACTTATGTGTAAAGCTGGTCACTACGAATAATTTCAACCATCACGCAAAAACGGCTGAATGGATCAAAGCCATCTCCCGTATTCAGATGATAATTACCTTTTTGTCTTTAACAGTATAACAGTTTCTAAAGGGACATGTAAGAGATATAATCTGTAAAGCGAGAGGTAACAAAGTCAGATGGACCCACCCCGAGTTCTACCCGTCAGCGACGGGCAACACAGCTAGTTATTAGCCTACACGTATCAACCTGGCAATATCTTCCTGCAACATCATTTTTCTTGCTGTAAACGCGGGTGTGAATTTCATCCAACTCTCAGAGTAATGAAAACCAGAACCGCGGAAAGAATAATCTCTTTCTTTTACCCGCACGCCAGCCCTCGCCTCGTCGGTTTTGTTATTGCTCTGATTTTTATGCAACATTTTTACTTTTGCCCCCTCCCGGCAACACTTAATTACGTAGTCCTAACCCTTTGCCGCCATCCCAAAGCTTTCTTTGTACCCCCCGGTAAGCTGTTCAACCAAATTTCCCTCAACCGTCTGTAACAGTGTGGGCTGTTCTCGATACATTTTTCTTCCGGTGGAGACGGGATCGGTTTGGGGAAGCCTAATCGAGATCCCTTCTTAACCGGTGATAATCTCGCTGGTCTAGGAGGGGGACTCTCGAGGGTCCACTCCCACTGTTACACTTTGTCACACGTCTCAGCAAAATTTCTCTTATCTTGTTCCTCCGCCCCTCGTCTCTCGTACAAAAGGAGGTTTCAACCCTTTCAAGTTAAATCCCCTTGAAATCGCACCACTACGGTCTGCACCATAAAAAAATAATAATTTAGGGGCTTATTTATCATTAAATCCCTAAAAACAAGAACAATTCCAATAGACAAATAACGCCAACCAAGACACCAAGTAGCAAGTTAACTTCGAGAAGAAAATATATTGGAATCTACAGTTAGGTACATTAATCTATTATAATTCACTATTAACACTTAGAGCGGAACATGTGTCTGACAGACACCTACCGTTCTCATAACTACCTCCAGGAATACCCAGGTTCCCTGTTTCGGGCGCAGGTGTTGTGAGAGTCTTTGGTCAGATGTCACAGGTCAAATGGTGAAGCTCGCATCGAATTTGGTGCTATTTTCCAGCCCATCGCCATGATCGCCCTTGAACTGCGGTGTCTGAGAGACACGTATTCCACGCAGAAGTCAGCTCTCAGTTTCTCACAGACACTTATTCCCTATATCGCACCATTTTCGTTCAGATGTCTCAGAGACACACAATCTACACATTCTTATATTGTTTATTATATATTTATTCGTAAGTATTTTCATAAATACTCTCTTCTGAACTACAATGTTGGCTGTTATAAACTGCTTCAAACCATTATTACTCTTGTAGCCCGTCTTATTACCTCCATTACATTATCCATTTATTATTTTTTTCTTCAATATTCTTTTATTAGATTTTATTAGATTTTACATTCTACTCTTCCATTACTTACCTTTCTTCATCACAATTGCTTTGACTTGTTGATTATATTTCCTAATTTGTATAATCGTCTCTTGTTACAGTTCGCAATGGCAAGTAAAATCCCTCTTTTTTAATTAAAAAAAAAGTTATCGACGGCTTGTTCAAAAATTATGTTCATTACCTACTTTGGCTTATCTTTTTTGATCAGCCGCTCTCAAGGGTTAATTTAGTTTGAATTTAAATATAATTAAGGATTTTAGAATAAAGAGCTTTTAATGTAATGATATACCTACGGAGATTGTGACAGATTTTAGAATGCAGAGCTTGATTTTAGAATACATAAGCATATTGAGACTGATCTTTTTTCTGAAACTTTTCATTGATAGTCACGGCTATGTATCCAAGGCTGTTTTTTTTTTACGTTCAAGGCTGTTTTAATAAATGGTTCTGGAATTAAATATTTTCTGTGCGTTTTTGGTTTATTATTTTCAATAATGAACCATTGGAATCGAGCATGAAAAAAAAAATTCTTACCCCCCCCTCAAAATTTGATGGTTTACGTTTCAAGGTATGTAGAATCCAAAACTGCAATAAAAATATTTCTGTCTGTCCGCCGTACGCCGTACGGGCCACTTTGCTTAGTTACCATGAATAAAAATTGATGAAATTCGGGTTATAGGTTCCGTTCGGGGTCTAGTTGGTCCTCGAAGCTCGACGTTACTGTCAGTCATCTCTAAGGGGTTCAAAATAGGGGCTGAAATTTTCAGAAAGCCTATACCTTTGTTTTACGTGAATTTTTTTACGGTTTTAAATAGTTCTCGAACTTGGGAGTTGTTTAAGACCACCCGCAGCATCGTACGTCCAGCCGTTCGTTCACAGTAAGGCCCCGAAGTTTTCACCGACAGGCATTTTCGACACCAGGGTGAATGAAATTGTATACACTCTCGTCACCAGGGACGCGCTCGATTCAATCAATCAATCAATTTATTCAATCAATCGAGCAATCAATCGATCAAATTTTTCAATTGCAATTGGAATTCACTTAGATTTTGAATTGCAATTGGCCACTGCTCACCAATCTACCTAACATCCCCATCTAAATTCCCGACACATTAATCATATAAACATAACTCCACATTCGCCAAAATTGGCAAAGTTTTTTCAATTGCAATAGGAATTCACTTAGAATTGTCAATATTGGTATAATGAATTGGACTTTAATTTGAATTGGAATTTTTTTCGAATTGCCTAATTATTGGCATTGTGCGCTCGTCACCAGGGAAGCGCTCGATTCCATCAATCAATCAATTTATTCAATCGATTTCGAATTGGAATTCATTAATTGAATTGGAATTCATTAATTGGATTGGAATTCATTAATTTGAATTCAAATTAATTTGAATTGGAATTCATTTCGAATTGTCTAATTGGTATGGTGCGCATTGGCATGGTCCGAAATGGTTCTGCAATTCTATTGGCCAACGCTGATACAGAGAGCTGTGATCTGTAACAGAAGGGTATTCTATACAAAATAATAAACCGTTGTGCAGGGATTTTTTGTTGTGTTTATGTTCATAAACCCATGTTTAATCCGATTTTCATGAGATTACATGACTACTAATAGGGTAAAAAATAAGTTTAGATAGCATTAAAGATACAGAATGTGAACGTTCTGATTTACTAGGAGCACACTGCAGAAAATAGGTACAGTGTCTCTCAGGCACATATTGGATGTGCCCGAGGGACAAACGTTCCGAGGAACGCAGAAGGAGATGTTCCGCTCTAAGTGTTAACTGTCCAGACCTGCTGTTGATGTCAGAATCGAAACGCAACTATAAAAACTATTTCTGGCAGTCTCAATTCACATTCCCTTAATGATATCTGAATTTTAGAATCCACTGTTCAGTAATGACAAGAATTTTTGCAGAATAACAGAATGTGTACTGTTCAGGATATCAAGTCAGTCTCAAAACCCATGAAAAATAAGGCAAGGCAAGCAAGCAGCCTCCTTATAGTTTCCTCTTAATTGTCTTTACAGATGTCATGGGGTCGTTCGTTCCGTCCGGTAGTGGAAATATCGAGTCCATTAGATAGGTAACAAGGTAGCAGGACGTGATATGAAGTGTAGGTAAGGGGTTTGGGCTCTTCAAGTCATATCCTCTTCGCTCTCCATTTCATGTTCACCTGTAGCTTATACTGTGGAGCCAACTATTGGGAGATCTGAGGTTCACAAAGGCAACTAGGAGGTGCCTTATCGGAATTGACTTCCATGTGATTATGAGTACAACCTTCCTCAATTCCCTTCTCCATCTTCCTCCTGTGAACGTGAAGCTGAACGCTGACTGATCAAAAACTAAATATTATGATCTTAATGCAGAGGATAACAGCTCTTGGTGTGAACTAAATCACTCTCGATGAAATCGTGGAAACCCATTTCAAATAAAATACTATTTTTTCAATAACTCCGTTTTTCTTTTAGCTCTTGGTGTATTTATTATTTTTATGAAACTTGAATCGCCGCATTTCCATTTTGTATATTTCTCAACACTGTTGAAATGACAAATTTGATATCCGCCAGACAGCTACTGCCTTAACTTTGTTACGGCTCTCGGGAAAGTTCAAACGACTGAACCACCGAAGAGTTTCTGGATAATAGAAACCGAACCATGAGAATGAGATGGGTGAGCGGGTTACTTCGGAAACCGGAGATAGCATTATTGATAGCCCAAGTTTAAGAGAGGAGCAAGGGGTCGAAGAAAGGAGGTCGGAAGCGATGCAAATTGCGGTTTGCTAGAGTAGTTTTGTTCGGTTAGAAGGGAGGAGAGTAGAGCGTAATAGTCGAACTATTAGGCGTCGGTCGAGAAGTAGAAGTTGAATATGAAAAGGCACAAGTTGTGCCGATGATTCGTGTTGGCTTTCAAACTGCACCGAACACCAGAGGAAACTAAAGCCATTGGAACTAGAAAACTATAAACTCGAACCTTCTTGCACTCCCACAAGCTACTTGGCCCATAAACCTTCGAACGTACCTGGTCGTTTACTTTGTTATTCTCGTGTTCTTCCTTACTATACGAAGAGAATACGATTTTCTATCGATATTGTTTCTATCGCTAAACCATGTATTACAATCCACAAGAGATATCTTTGTTGTTTATTGAAATAGGTACTCAGATCATAGTCCGCTCTATAAATATTCAACTTTCGTTGGACTGCTAATTTTATATATTCAAATCCTGGGGAAAATTTTGAAAAAAATACATATAGAAACATTTTTCCCTTACTAGGAAATACCAAAGATCATGGATGTCTATTCCATGATAATCAACCAGTGGAACGCCTACGTAATGGCATAATTGTTTATGGCCATCCTCAACTATGTGCGTGGTAGGATGATACTCGTAACCAGAAAAACGAGGTAACCGAATTCACGCCTTCAGCTCTACTACCTATAAAAGTTGTTTATTGCTCCAGTGATCCTCAGCAGGTGATTGAAATAGTGATCCTCTGCATCAAATTTCAAATGCGCTCCCGGTAATACACTTACCTAGTCCTACCTATTAAAACAAAAACGCTGCAAAGTCCTTGTCACATGGGTTTATTATTATATTGGACATACCTACAGAATGTTGGCTGTTCAATTATTGTTTCTTTCATGTGCAATAATTTAAATAGCTATTTCTGATGGTTTCCACCAATTTTGGCCCCAAAAAACACGACCCACGCTTTTTTTTCCTTCAAATTATCTCTGATCATCGATAGTGCCATTTGGTTTACTTGATTCACCACTTGACACTTTTTCTAGTGTTATTACACAAATTGATGTTGATTTCATACAGTTTCCTAGGTTTTCGACTCATACAAAATGAATTTTGAGCTGAACCTTCAATACAACCTCAATTCTTCAATCTTTGGTCAAAACATGGAAAACGAGACCTCACAAGCTCATGTTACTAAAACACCAAAAACCCCATTTTTACCCCAATTTTTCACCCGAACACTCTTGGGTGCATTACGATCGGGCTGCCAAGCTTCGGAGCACACCTAGGACTCAACTGTGTTCCAAGTTAGCGACCCAAACTGCGTGCGGAAAAATGACGATTTTAGGCCAAAATTTAACGTAAATTTAAAGCTAAAACTTCGCCAGAACCTAAATTTTCCACTCTTTGGTCAGGAGCAAGACCTTCTTAACGGAAATCCGGCACGTTAACCGCTCAGCCCCCCTCATATTTCCACAACTCACTTGGAAAATTAAACGAGTACGCCTACCGTTAAAATCCTATCAATATCGAAGAATCCCATAGGATGAAGTTCAACCTGAAGAAGTGACGTCCCCTTTATGCTCAAGGCATATTATTTGCCATCCGTTTGAATAAGTGGGGGGGGGGGGGGGGGGTGCTTACCGCGAGATTAATGTCACCGAGGGGAGCCCTATGAAGAGCCCTAAGTAACTGAACTTGCCCAATAAAATCTCCTGACGGGAAGGTGTTCCTTGGATTTATAACTAAACAAAACTTTTAATATTGCGCCCGAGTGAAAATTTATAGTGAGACCTCGGAGAGGCCCCGGAGGCGTTAGACGTGAAAATAATTTCATCTGAAAGCTGGTTGGGGTACCTGGTGGGTTGAAAAGCAATAACGCTGAAACGACAAGAAGGGGCTGATGAATTAGTAACGTTTTTTCTTTTTCTTACATTTTTTTCGTTACTTTGTTGAAGAATAAAGGTGTAGAGGGAGGGGGGAGGAAATGAAAAATTGAGAGGCTATGGAAGCGATGGGGTAAGACAATACTGAACGTCTCAAGGTGGCGATAAGGCGCCAAGAACCAGGTGGTGTAGAATGGGGGGGAAAACGGGGAAATATTAAAGTAAAAAGGCCTGTTATATTAGGAAAGGAAAAAGAAGGGACTCGAGGACTCCCAACTTATTGATGGTAAAGTTTTTCGGGAGCGTCTTCATCGTAAGGTTTAAAAACGTCTGTACAGAGCCTGTGATGGGGGTCGGGATTGCATTCAACATTCACTAAACTGACACAGAACTTCCATTAAACGGTTGAAGGGTAGTTGGGAAAAGGTTTCAGAGAGGTTTCCGGGTTTTATGAAAACTTTATGGGAAAGGATATTTTTCGCTTGTTACAGGGTGAAGGGAAACGTCGGACTCGGCAGATGAGGTCTGGAATGGCAACTCAGCCCGAAATGGACTTTGAAATGTTAGTCGGGGGGTTTACAATTTCATTTGAGTTGTTTTCGCTCTTCAAGGTGCCTTTATAATTTGTCGTGGGTGTCAAAGAATGACGTTTCTGTAAAAATTCAAAAAGTTCAACTCATGCACCATCACCAGATTGAACGTTCGTAGCTATTTGATATTGCTATAATTACGGACCTCCAGAAAGTCAAGTTTGAACCAATTTTTTAAAGAGAAAAGATTCCTAGCGTCAAGTTTATTCAGTACCTAACAACTTGATATAATGTTTTTATGCTAGTTTTGTCGGGCGGTGGGGTGTCGGCAGCATGAGATAATGTTATCTCACGTTTATTTATATTATGTTATGATAAAAATGTTATCTTCATTTATTATTATAATAATATTATAAACATGTTATAATATTATTATAATAAAAACCTTTATCGCGCTTAACACAGATTGTCCAGTATAATATGTTTATTATAACAAAATATTGTCATACTTAACTGAGGATAATAATTACCAGTGACAAAAATCACAAGGGATTGTACGAGAAAAATAAAGGGCCGCTTGCCAGATAAATCACTAAAAATTAGGTAAAATGAAAACGTTTTACAGAAATGTGGGAAAAATTCAGTAACGACTGATCAGAACCTACCGATAGAGTGGGGAATGACCGGAGGGAGAGGGGTAGGTCATTCTAGCACAAATTGAGAGTTTTAATGGTTAACGATTTTCGTGGGATTAACTAACTAGTGGGTGGTTTAACTAACGGAAATATGACTAACACACGATCTGTTGTGTCGCAAAATTCGGTCTGACGCCCAGGAGGTAACTTATACCTATCAGATGTAACAGATGCTGAAATATTTGTGACTATTGAAACAGCCCTCTCATTTCTCGAGTCAACATTCTGGTGAATTTACATTCTTTGGTGATTTAAATATTTTTAGCGCTTTTGGACCCACAAAACTCAAATTTAACCCACCGTTTGTTTATGTGAATTGCTCACCTTTGAAGTTATTTTTTCGTTTGGCATTGCTTACAAACATTTATTGGCGAAATTTGAGAGTGTCAATTTCGTAGCCAAGGCTGATAATTATGCCTTGAATGACACAAACACGCATTCTTATATAAACTTGTTAAAATCTAGGATAAATTCAGAAGGCTATAAAACGAATTTGCATCGAAATTTATTTCAGAATTCATGTAGCATTCACCTACCTACATGCACCTAACATTTCGGACCCATTGCAATAACGTACCTAGCCCCGCCCACACGTTTGAAGAATCTTTCGCGAACCGTTCGTCGCAGTTTTGGTTCCTCACTACCTTGATTCGTGATTGAGTAAAAAACAAATGTATGTCCTCCAAAATGAAAATTTCCACTACCATTTTGCCTTTCAGACATCGAGGAACATTTTTGGTTCCGTGTCCGTCCGTCTGTCTGTCTGTGGTAATTCCTTGTAACGCCCATAACTACCCGAAATAATGGTCGATATGGGCTGAAATTTGGTGGGTAGGTGCGGGTTGGGTCACAGATGATCCCTCACCAAAATCATTAAAAACTTCCTGTAACTTTCATCTGCGCATGCGCTAACCTGAAATACTTAAAACGCCTATAGATAACTACCTGAAATGTCGTTGAAATGAGATCAACCTTGGAGGATCGTTCAGGGATAGTACCTACTTTAATAGTCAGCACGAATTTCACTGGAATCGTACCGCAGCGTTAGTCGAGCTGAAATTTTGAGGGTATACAGGGGTTGGATCTCAGATAGTCCCTTATCAAAATCATTGAAATCTTACCGCAACTTTCATCTGCGCATGCGCAAACGTTGAATACTTGAAACGCCCATAACTACCGTAAATATCGTTGTAATGAACCCAAACTTGGAGAGTCGATCAGGAATAGTACTACTTTGATATTGCAACCTTCGTCTGATCATGCGCGAACATAAATTGTTGAAAAAATGTTGAAATGTTCGATCCTATCACGCGTGTTAGGTAATTTATTACTACGCTATTTATTGCTATTCAATCGTTCTGACGCATCATTGTTTTACCAACTGATTCTACCCGTCCACGCTACAATAAAAGTGGAAGCTCTACTGCCCACCCAACTTGGCAGACGTTTTTGTTTTGGCGTACGGTTCCCGAACCACCGCGATCCAGAAATTCTGGCGAACCACCCAAATATTGGTCTTTCAATATCTAGGTGCGAGGGGCCCGTTCGAGACACTGTCCAGACGGCAACTACCTGTCCACACGTGCGAACCATAAAAACCCCTTTGTGTTCGTGAAGAAACCGACAAAATGTGAATCGTGAAGGACAGTGCAGCGAACCGTTCGCGAGCTTGTTCGCTGAACTGTCCACGCGGGGCGAATTTGATGTTCGCGAACCGTTCGAGAAAGGTTCGGTTCGAACGTGTGGACGGGGCTTCAGAAAAATTCGTCAATAGCGCATGGGGATGCGAAATGATTGTGAAATATTTGCATCTTACGGGCTCCAATATCAGCTGTTTCGGACTGGATTTATATTGAGGGATGAAGAACATCGTTATCGCTCAGCTCCACCGAAGGGGAAAATACACTCTGATACCTCTCGAGAATGATGAGACTGCCGTAATGATTAGAGAACCCTGGTCGGTCCCGTCGCACGCTTCCGGAGCCTCAACAAATATTGGCAGGGAAGACAGGGGGGACGAGTGTGTGCTGAGCACTTCACTGACTCCAGCAACCCCATCATTTCTATATGATATACAATTATTCCGAAGTTATTTGAACGGTGTATGCAAAAATCGGACGAGCGCCAAATTCACGATTTTGGGAAAATCGCCGCCATATTATCGGAAAAAACTATGGCCACTACATTTGCTCAGTTTCTGTGAAATTGCGTTCCATAGCGTTACTCGAGACGTAGAATCGAATGGCGTCGTCAGAAAGTCGATAACGTTGCTAATACAGAGCGATAATGGTGGTCTGTGCAGTTATCAAATATATCAGAATTCAAATTTATGCAAAATTCCGGCCAAACTCCAAAATTTCTCGAGTGGCCAAAAGTTAATTCGCACAAACCGGCCTAACACCACGCAACTGATAGCGTCAAGACGGTTTGTGTGCATCAACCTTCGCAGATTTTCATTCATGGTATCTAAGGGGGGAAAAACGAAGAACAGCGGACGTACCTTGAAACGGAAACCTTGAGGGGGGAGGTTAAAAATTTTGTTTCTTGCTTGATTCCAAAGGTTCATTGTTGAAAATAATAGGTAAACCAAAAAGTCATTAATTACATGTATAAGAAAAATATAGAATTCACTGGCCACAGGTTTTTCAAAGTCAATTTTATGCGGTTCACGGATCTCTAGAAAATCAGGAATTTTGAAATGCCACATTGCCGTAGATTTTCATAAAAATTTGGCTCACTGAAACTGATATATAATACCTACTTCGGTAAAAATTTCGTATGGCATCTTTGGTATTCTCGGTGGACAGTCCAAGTTCTCCGTTTGTTTTAGGTGCCGGGAATGGCACCAAGGAACAGCTATTTTCTCGTATGGCGACTTCAAATTTTGAAAGTATACTCGCTGGAAAGTATAGTTTTTGGTGTCCTGTAGTTCGGTTGTTCATTGAACTTAATTTTGTTTGACGCTGAGTCATTAGTGCCCCGAACGGGCATAGTTACATCTTCATTACGAATACCGAAGAAAAATTTGGTGCAGTAGGTAACCAGGAGAAAAGTTCGAGAAAATTTATGGATTAAACTAGCTTACCTGTAAGTGACGTTTAATCGTAATTATACCACGGAGGACGCCTGGAGATGTTCGACATCTCCAGGCGTCCGTAGGGGTATAATTGAAGTTGAGCAGAGAATGAAGAAGAAGCAGAAAATTTGAATTGATTTCTTACGCATTTTTGTTTGATTCTTTCTACTTAAGATGATATTTCACCGATAACGATTCTTTGATATAATTAGGGAGTATTTCCAAAGATCTTGGTTGACATCTCTTTTTCCTTGCGACCTAATGAACCTCTAAGGAGGTTTCCAATTTTCCTTTGTGGCTCCCCATCATCCTCCAACCTCCTAATACTCAAATAGACTTTTCTCTCGCAAAGAGGATTTGCAAAACCTTTGTAGGTTCTGGAAAATACCACTTGCCTGCAAATCCTCGACCCGATTCTCGCTTTCTCGGGAACTGGGAGAGCGACCTACCGTCGGAAGGGATGGACTGGTAATCGTATTACCTGTTTGTGTTCCTGTATACGTACATCGCGCTCTCCCGTTGTTTCCTGAGGTAGATGATTGTACTGGGTCGGTCAAAACCGGATCGGCGAGACCTACATAGATGCATTATCCACGTGAATATTGTGTTCGTAGCCTGTTAACGGGATCTTAGCGTAGGTAAGGTAAGGTAAGGTAAGGCCCGGTCGTCGTACTGTTCATATAGATATTAGCACGAAGGTCTCTCATAGTAACCTTTATAATGCGGGTTTAAACAAATAAGGCTGCACATCGCAGATCTTAGCAATTTGAGATGTTTATTTGTTTAACTGGCGTAGGGGGAGCTGAATATTATTATGAATAGTTGAAAAGTATTTTCACCGCCTAATTTTTCTTACAGATATGAACATTTATATCGCTAAAATCCTTATCATAAAGCTTGCTTACTTGAGATCTATAATAAACATCAGTTTGCTATAGATTCGTGATTTGGAGTTAAAACACTAGGGGGGAGGCGTTAAAAGCCCCCACGTACTACGACTATTAATTCATCTATCCAGTTTACAGTACCTATATTATGATGATACTCCTTGCGAAAAAAGGAGAGTTGTTTTTGAAGGTGGCCCTACATAAAAACCGAAAGATCGCTTTTTCTCTAATTCAAAAATGTTGGATTCACTGCACTTTAACTCAGTATGGCAGAATAGAAGGCTTTATGATTATATAATTTATACCCATTTCGATTGACAGAAATTCTCCATGTTCATGTTCATGTTCACAGTGCTATTACGAACTCTCGTAACAGTCATACGACTTATTATCCATCTAGCTGGAAAGGCGGTATCAGAAGTAAATGAATGATATTAGAATACCATCATTATTAGTGTAGGCTAATGATTACAAAATTGATTTCCTTGAGTTTTGAACAACTTTCGGAATAAACCGCTACTTTTCCTGCAGTACCGAAATCGAAGTCGTTCTCGTTTTCCTTATACCCACAACACTAATTGACAATCCATACTGCTTCTACTTACTCATATACTCTAGCCCTAGTGCCCTAGCTCTAGCCCTAGCGCTTCTAGTTATATCGGTTCTAGTTATATCTACGTACACCTTCTCAGCTATACTGGTTCTGGTTGGCATGCAACTTCTAGCTATACCTACACTGGTTCTAGTTTTACCTAAATATAATTACTTGTCAGCTCTTCTGATTCTCGCGAAGAAATCGTGGAAACCCATTTAAACAAAAAAAACAAAAAAAAAACGGAGTTATAGAAAAAATAGTATATTTCCACTAATAAATGAAAAACGTGAAAAACACTGTCATACCGGTTTCGGTGATCAAACCATCGTCAGTACTGAGTATTCAAACAATGAGTGTACAAACAATAATTGAGTTATTGTTTGTTACTGACGATGGTTTGATCACCGAAACCGGTATAACAGTGTTTTTCGCGTTTTTCGTGTATTAGTGAAAATTGACTATTGTGTCAATAATTCCGTTTTTTTTCGTTTTTTTCTGGTTCTAGTCATTTCATGCACTGTTCTAGCTATTCTGGTTCAGGTCCTACATGCAAACTGAACTTCCTCTCATTCCACATTTTCTCTTCGAATGAAGATCAATGCAGTTTCTCAGCTTGTAGGGATTTTATTGGTTGATGGTGGGGGTGTGACAGACAATAGCGAAAGAGGTCCTGAGGACACAGCCGCAAAGGGCCCATCGGTATTATAATTCATTTGGACCTCCCGCAGATAGCGTCCTCCCCACTAATTATCCCGAATCCCTCCTCGGGGGGCAGTCACTCCTCGCTAAGGCCTCGCGGGGAGGACAGTTAACCCTGAAACGGCCCCCAAAACTACTCTGGTGCCTTCAAACTCACCCCATACCCAGACCAATCACGGGGTATTTCTTTTCACTGTCATGGAGTGCAATTATAAGCCGATAAGATCCATCCTGTCCGTGACTCCATACGTCCCTAATATGTAGGTACTTGATATGTAGGTACGGGAGTTGAGTGATACATATTATACAATCACAATAGTAGGCAGATATATATTCATGGGGGATACGTGAACAGTATGGTAGGTAATTTATGTGTGTACATCGTCTCACCCTCTCGGATGATTGAATTGGAATTATCAGAGAATTTATGTTCAACTGAATGGTATGCCTGCCAAGTGGGTGGGTGGGTATAGCTTCCTCACATCGTTATTATACGGTTCGTACCGTTCATATTACAGGTAACAAACTGGTGTATCAAATATTCTTATAACACCCAGAACTATGGCCATAAGTGAAGCATTTCATAAAAGGCGAAATCGGGCGGAGTATCCGCGAACAGTTACGTTCGGGTATACAAAATCGAAAATTGCGCATCCGTATAGCCTTCCTCACTGTGGAATTCAACGGGTGTGGTAGGAAAATTAAGTTCTTGAATTGGCTTGAACCGAGAAACATTTGGGAGCCTACCCCTTCACATTCTACCAAAATGTCAGCGGAATCAGTCGAATAGAACCGGAGATAACTGTTCGAAGGTTTTCGGTATTTGCGCATGCGCAGTGGGTGCCATCGCTCTGAAATTCAAGGGAAAACAACCTGTAAGATTCCTACAAATTTAATTGAAACCGGATGAAACAAGAGTGCCTCACAAATTTCATGTTCACACATGTGCAGCTGAAAGTTACAGTCAGATATTGATGGAACTCATACAGAACCGTTTGTGGACCAACCCGCACACGCCAACCCTCCAAGTTTCAGCTCGTTTTGAAGACATAAGTTAGGTATACTTTTAGTTTCTAATATTTATTTTGAAAATAAAACGCAGCAAATTATTACACGACGTTTATTTTTATCTGTATAGATGACCACTGTTTTCAGTCGCCAATACCTCTCCTCGAGCTCCTCCCAGGAAAGCCCCGAGTCGAGTAATGGAGCCGTCCGGGGAATGAAAGTTTCATAAAAATGCGCGGGAATCAGTAATCCAATCATTAATAATTATTTGTTGTTATTCATGAAGCAAAACATGTGTTCTAGTTCTAATGGAGGAGGGGGGGGGGGGCTTATTTTTCATGCTCGATTCCAAAGGTTCATTATTGAGAATAATAAACCAAAAAGTAGATACCTATTTAAATAAAGATTCTGCATCTCGACGAAGTAGTTTTACAAATTACTATACACCACCGTCCATGTTTGGAAATGGACATTCTGGTCCCATGTTTTCGCTTATGGTTATTTGGAAATACATTTAGTTTAGTTACACATTTGCAAAAAATACTAATATAATTATAAGGAATTGAGGACGACTAATAAGAGTATTCTTTGTGGCGGATCATTTGGCGATTAATATTCACGCTGAGGAAGCTGGACCAGACGCGGCCTTGACATTTCGAAGGCCTTGGAACATCGTCTGAGTCGAATACCGCGAATAAGGCTAAAAAAAGTGGTCGGCCAGAGATAAATCGAGTGGTGAAATACATTATATTGCATAAGGCCGCGGAGGATGCGTCGAAGATGGGTTGGATGTTGTCCACCAGCTTACCTTGTTCCTCTATTTCTTTATTTTTCTTGTGTAAAATGTAAGTAGGTTCGTGGGGGTTTTTTACGACCGGAGTCTGGGATATCGAACATCTTCCCGACACGAAAAACAAGAAAAGGCAAGGAAAGTTGTTTCTTCTATGGCGAAACAGACTTCTTTATTTGGGCGCTATAAATCCGTTGGTTGGGGGACGGTAAAATGCCGACGAGGCGAGATAAATTATACATGGAGACTCACCTTTGTTGAGAACGTCACCTGTTGAATCATATTTTCGCGAGCTTGTACAGCGTAGGTCTAACTAAGATGAGACCGACCCCAAAATTTCACTCTTTGAGATTGAATTCACGTACGGAATACTATCGTAGAATTTCGAGTGTTCGGATCGCTAGAATGTGCAGGGAATAACATTAAATTATTTCGAATTTAGGACGCCGGCGCACTAAATTCGAAATAATTTAATGTTAGTCCCTGCTCGTCAGCTAACCACAATTTTTGCCGTTCAAATTTTTGTGTCGGCACAGCACCAACAAACGGGCGACAAAGAGAAACCCTAATTTCTGGCCTTACGACTTGAAATTTGAACGTTGAATCTCAATTTAAATGTTCGGCGTCATCATTGATCCCAGTAATTACGCCAGTAGGAGGAACATGTGTTCGGGAAAACTGGTCTCTTCTAGACTGAAAATTTTTATTTTACTTATTTCCGGAAGACCAAAATGTTTAAATACGTATACCCTGCCTTATATTGCCTCAACCTTTTCACTCAAAAATAATCAACTTACAAAATCCTTTATTCCACATACTACAGAGCATTTCCCATGGGCTTCAACATTGTAACCATATTTATGATGATTGCGGTTAATCAGGTGAGAGAGCGAAAATTAATGTAGAATTTGGCGATCCATTCTGGTCTGTAAAATCTAATCTTCTTGGCTCACAAAAATCATTTTGGTGATGACGGATTTCTGACGCTAGGTTCTTTCGACCATTTCAAGACAGTTTGTCCAAATTAGTAGAAACAATTTTGTTGAATTTGATATCATAATGTGTCAAGTATATTGTGGCACCTAGCAGAGCGACTAATGCTACTAAAAATACATATTTGGTTATGTTCAGATACCTATGTGTATCTCTTATAATATACAGATTATTAAATGATGAAATTTTACTTTGACATTATAAAATACCATAGTTTGATCTGACCAGATCAAATACATAAGGACGTGCCTTACTACTGACTGACGTCCTAAAAAGTGTAATACCTAGATCGAAAGTTTGAATTAAATGAAAAAACTATAACCGCCATAATAGTTAAGCACATCCCTAGCTTATGCAACGGTGTCTGCCAACAATTGAATATGAAACACTAATAATGTGAATGTTGCAACTTGCAGTCTTTGAAAGCTAGTTATTATCATTTGTGATTGAGGGGAGGGAAGTTATAAAAGGATATTAAAAAACCTTCCGGCCAAAGCCATCGATTGAATGGAAAATATTCCTTTTCTCTCCCCTCTAGAGGCCTCTTAATCAGTTTGATCAGGGATTCTGCCGGAGAAGATTATGAGAAGGGGACGGACGCTGACCTAATATCGAGAACACCCCGTCCTTTATAACGCTGATATATCCTCGAGTGGAAAAAGAAAAGAAAAAAACTCTTTTCTGTCTCCCCACAAATAATGTGAAGCAATAAAGTGAAGTATATTGGTGTACGGGAAGGTGGGGAAACCGCCCGCGGGGGCATGTCATGGAATCGAATTCAGAAGACTATATTTTTATACAATGCCGGGTCAGCATCACATGGAAAACGGGCTGGGGTGTCGTCACTCATAATAAGA
The DNA here is from genome assembly GCA_954871275.1 of Leptopterna dolabrata. Taxonomy (NCBI): domain Eukaryota; kingdom Metazoa; phylum Arthropoda; class Insecta; order Hemiptera; family Miridae; genus Leptopterna; species Leptopterna dolabrata. The sequence continues at coordinate 22,189 of CATPAC010000161.1, forward strand.
AATTCTATAATTTATTGCCGAAAGTTAGGGAGGCTCTTCGTTGGACTCCCGAAGCATTTGTCGGTCTGATTGTCGGTTTGTTCTACGGAAAATTGAAAATTACCCTTAGAATGGGTCGTATGACTTGAAATTTTGAGAGTCTACTTGTTGCACAATACCATCAGCTTTATGCTGTTTGGTGTCTCGACGGAGCACTGCAACGGTAACAGACGGCAGCAAAAACCAGCTGGTTTTGGGTCTTTATGAAATTTGGTGATTCTACTCGATGGTTCTTAGGAACACACTTGTGTCGGCCTTGATGCGATCGTGGCGGCCTCAACTATGCCGCATGACGCTCATATTGACGGTCAGAGCCTGCCTGTAGGTTTTTGTGCCACGAAGGCATCACAAAGAGCAGTTATGGGCAGTGGGAAGGGAAGCAGGGACATTGGGAATCATTGTCTGATGTGTCACGGGTGCGGCGGTTTACCCGATTGCCAGTGTCTTCCCTTGCAGAGGGTGGATTCCTATCGTTACCTGGGGGTCATTATAGATGAGGAGCTTAAGTGGAAAAAACATATTGATTCTGTATATTCGAAACTGCGGAAGTTACTCTATATATTTTTTCATGCAAGGAAAGTTTTTCGACTTAACAAACTTCGACTAATATACATGGGATTGGTGCAGTCGATCATCCAATATGGCATTGTTGTGTGGGGGGGTACTTATGCTACGCATTTAGATAAGGTCAATGTTGTCCAGAAGGATATTATTAAGATTATAATGAGAAAACCCCGAATTTATCCGAGTGTGGAACTTTTTCAGGAGTTTAAAGTTTTTGCTCCCCGCCAACTATTCCTAAAAGCACTATTGCTCATGTTCCATAAGAACCCAAATATAATACAGGTAAACCACCAGCATGAGCGCTCAACGCGTTATAGACTGGTAGGAAATGTTATTCCCCCTAGGCCTACATTGGCATTAACGACAAAAAGCCCTCACTATATTATTTTCATAGTTCACCGTATGATTGATCCTCAACTGAAATGCCCCTTAGTATGTAGTAGAAATGTATATAAGAGAAAAATATTTGAATGGATCCTAAAGATTGGTTACTTAGAGGCAGAAAACATCATTAATAGTATTTATGTGTAGCTAAAAGTATTTATATGGATATTATAAATTTGTTAGAAGGTAAAATGTTTGTTTGTAGGAATTAAGTTGTCAATTATGGAGCATTGGTATTGTAGTTTGTTATTTATTTCAATTGAGTATGTAGAGAAGAAATAATTTGTGTTTTATGTTATATTTAATTTTTATGTGGCTCGACAACCCTTATGAGACGATACAGGCAGTTGCCTATGTCTCATAATAATGTTGTGTTAGTAAGCTATGCTTTAGAGCAAATTGTCCATTTCATGTAAATACAACAGAAATAAATAAATAAATAAATAAATAAATAAATAAACCTTTCAATTTTGGGTTTTCGACTTCACGACGTTCGCCATTTAGGCCAGACCTGTAATTAGGCATTTGTTATTAGGCATTGTTATTAGGCCTGAGAAAGACACATTCAGGGGTCAAACCGTCGACGGATTTAATTTCCAATCGGAACAGGGATGACGTCTGTGAAATCCTCGAGAGCTTGCCGATCGATTTGGATGACATTCTTTCAAGTGGTGTTGCTGTGAGATCCATAAACTTCTTACTAAGGAAGAGGTGATTATATCCACACCACTGCAACACACACTCCAATACCACGTCATCAGATAAAATTGTGGTTTTGGTTGGTACTCCCGATGATCCAGGCAGTTGTGAGGAAACCCAGTGGAAACCCAGTTACGTAGCTGATTAATGCAAACAATAAAAAACGCTGCGAAGTCCTTGTCACATGGGTTTATTATTCAACTGGACACACCTACAGAAATTTTGGTTGTTCATTTATTGTTTCCTTCATGTGCGATAACTGAAATAGCCATTTCTGATGGTTTCCACCAATTTTGGTCCCGAAAAACACGAATTGCACTCCTTTTTTCCAAATTATCTTTGATTGTTGATAGTGCCATTTAACTCCTGATTCACCTGCTGATATTACTTCTATTGTTATTATACAAGTTGATGGTGATTTCAGACAATTTTCCAGGTTTTTGACTCATCAAAAATGAATTTTGGGAGCTGAACCTTCGTTACAACCTCAATAAATTGTTCACTCTATGGTCAAAATCGACTTCATATTCGGTCTTCTCGCTCTAAAAAAAAAAAAAAAAAATTGGAAAAAGATAGGTACCTCAAAAGCTCATTTTACTAAAATACCAAAAAACCCTATTTTTACACCCGTTGTTCACCCACAGCACCCAAAAATGAAGTAGGTATGCGTGGGACGACGGACGGACATTGCATTTTTGGAATCTACGCTCGTCGAAACGTATAAGAAAAAATGTTGAGGGGGTTTTATAAAAAATTTTTGCTGAGCGAATACATAGGTGTATTATTCACAGAACAATAAACCAAAACCAAGGGCCCAGGCAAGGTGCTGATGCTACACCTTGGCAGGCGTTTCTTGTTATGATGGAGGGCGCGTGATATGAAAATGAACTTTCCAAAAAAATTGTTGGTTTATCGAGAGGAGGGAGAGAAAAATAACAGTAGGGGCCCGATAATAAAGGAGGAATAATTCTGTATTGTGAACACGTGACACTCCGTTTATTACGAATCACAGTTGAAAAAGATTGGATGAGTTGAAAAATGGTTTCTGACTTGCTAATGAGAGCCTGTTCAAGAATGCAAGGTTGTTAGTGACGAGATGAAGGTAACTCCGGAGAGAAGGGTCCGATGGTGGGGAAGTGGGGGAAAGTAGAAAATCAGAGACCCCCCCTCCCTTCCCCTTATCATCCCTTACCGCCCCTTTCAACACCGTACTTTTATTACAACGGGCTTCGTGGGTAATCGAGCAGAGCCCTTCCCTCGTAAAAAATTCCCTTCTTCCAGCATCCCATACCCCCCCCCCCCCCCCACCACCACGTTCTATTACCCCCTCTTTCGCAACTTCCCTTAACCGTAATAAGGAATGGAAATATTCAAATTACACGGATCCCCTTCTCGTCCATAGCTGCCGGAGCAAAATCTTTCCACCCCAGCGAGATTGTAATCGCGAAATCGAAGAATTCAGATAACCGTAACTGTAGTTATTAGCAAGACTACCGAGGTTATATGGGCTAGTAAAACTAGCGAAAAGCATGGGAGAATGGAGTCGCAATATTATAACTCAACAAAATGTCGTTAAGTGATTTCGAAATAATTATGAACCTTTTTACAACCAGGATTCAGTGAGGTGCTCCATCCATGAAACACTGACCGAGGGATCCCATGGTGCCGTGGTGTGCTATTCCGATTTTTGTTGCATCCAGTAAGCAATAATGAGGAGCACCTACCCATAATTTAACTTCTGTTTGTATTTTTATATGAAAGTAGGTTACATTCTACGAATTTTGAGACCAACCGCATGAATCTCCTACGATGAATAAATGAAGTGACGTCACAAATCAAGGGTGTACCACCCTGCGGGAGGGGTGCGATGAAGTCACTTGCCAAAACTTCGAGAGCTCATCGAAAACGCTGCAAATTATTACACAGCAGTTTATTATTCACCTGTATACATGCCCCGTCTGCGTATATCACTGTTTTCTGTGGTCATTTCCTAACCCCGTGCCCCCACCCCCCACCCAACCAAAGCCCTAAATCGCGAGCTGGAACCGGCTCAGAAATTACAGCTTCATAAAAATGCGAGGGATTCAATAAGACAATAATTAATTATTTGTTGTTGTTCATGAAGCATATGGAAAAATTATAAAACGTTGTGTAATAATTTACCCTTATAGATGCCCCTTCTGCGTATATCACTGTTTTCTATGGTCAATACCTACCCTCGAGCTCCCTCCAGGAAAGCGCTAAATCGGGAACTGCAGCCAGCCCGGTAATTACATTTCATAAAAATGCGCGGGATACAATAAGTCAATAATTAATTATTTGTTTGTTATTCATGAAGCATAACGTTCGTTCAAGCTGCAAAATTAGCTATCAACAAGATCCAAAAGAGCCATCATTTTTCAAATGCAATAATAGCACAGAACAACCAACTCGACGTTGATAGCTGGGCCGGATTTGTACCGTTTGATTCACGATCGTGTTGTCGAAGCTTTTCGGTGCACGCGTACGGCTGGTCGCACAATGCTCCGGGTGGTCTCAAAAAATTCTTTAGTTCGAGGTCAGTTTAAAAACGTAATAAAAAACATACCCTTCTATCAAAAGTTTTCGAGCTATGGCGTTCTGAAAATTTCAACCCCTATTTTTCACGGGACAACTAGGACCCCAAACGGGGCCTACAAACCAAATTTCATTAATTTCGGTTCATGGTAGCTAACAAAAGTGCTAAGTACGGCGTACGGCGGACGGACAGAAATTTTTTTTATTGCATTTTCGGATTCTCCTTTAAACGGAAACCATCAAATTTTGAGGGGGGGGGGGGGGGGGGGGTTAAAATTCGATCTTCATGCTCGATTCCAAAGGTTCATTATTGAAAATAATAAACCAAAAGAACTATTCATCGCAGGAGAGTGCGGTTGGTCTCAAAATTCTTAAATGGAACCTACTTGCATATGGGAAAATAATATAAACAGAAGTCATGGGCCCTCCTCTTTATGGAACGAGACATAATTATCAAACATCTATCGCGTGTAATAATAGTAGATCACCTTTTAAGTAATGTAATAAGGTTATTTTTATCTTTATTCTTTCATTTATTTAATTTTTAATAGAGATAAGAGTCCATTCGCATCTCTAAATGAACAAACCATCCCTATCAATACTGTTAGATAATGATCAGCAGCTGTAAGGTATAGACAGGATAAAGGTGGTGAGGACGAATTGATTCGAGTGACCCGATGTAGGAGTGTAGGAGCGAACCCTCTGATATCTTGGAAATGAGCCAAGGCGACTGAATCAGCGCAAGAACAAACTAACGGCGGTCGCATCGCTCAATCAGTTTTACACTCCTATTGAGCGGTGAATGATGAAACTGCGATGATTAGTGTTGGAAACACGACAACCAGATCGGAAATACCTGGGAAACGATGAGCGAGTGTTGCGAAAAGCTCTGCAAGAATCTTGAAGATATTCGTATTTATATGGAATTCACACCGATTTGACGGGAAGAAGTCAACGTTCCTCTACAGAACACAGACACGCACATACAGAACACCACTACTACTACAACTACCTATTCAACCCTACGTCAGAGCCAAGTGGAGAGTCCTTTCCTTGAAACTTTCCTGACGCTATCTTTACTAAAGAACGGAACTAATGTTTTTTGGAGGTTATGAAGACGCGGTTCCCGAACAAATATTTTTCATTTATATTTATCCCTTCATTTGATGAATGCAGCATAATTTAATTAAGTTGGTACATAATTATGATACCTAATCAAACAACAAGGCTGTACCCCATCTCGCCGTAATTTCAAGGGTACAGATTATATAGTGCTGTAGGCCCTTGTTCATCCCAGTAGGTTAATAAATTGGATCAATGCATTTCAAATGATAATTTCATGACTTGCTTTGTTTCAATTTATTTTGAATAATAATTTTAACAAGTGCAAAGACAGAAACCGCAAGTGAATGAGTAAGTAGTTAGCCCTCCAAAGAACCCCACTCTAACATTCCTAAATGAACACTCATTCGCTAATTTCATACTTATTGTGGTAAACCAATATAATCTCTCGATTTCTGGTCATAACTTATTATATCCACTTCATGATGAACCACACGGATGATTCTAATGTTAATGTTTTTTGTTCTTCTGTTGTTTCAGGTAAGGGGCACTGCTGACTTCTTTACGCAAGTTTTGACTCCTTTTACTTGTTATGATCTACATCTATTCCGCAGTAGATAGCCCTACTCCTGTTCTATTCTATTTCAAGTTTTGTCAAATGTAGTTACGGTAACCTCAGTCCCCTGATTAAATTCATATGTGCACTCCCCCAGTTACCGTTGACTATTTGGTTTATTGATTTCGGAGCTGTTTGCTTGTACGGCTGATGTATTGATTGCCTGGAAACATAATTTGGCGCAGTGCTGTACTGTCGGAGTTAGCCTAGGAGTTGGACTTAACCATTCACGAACCATTCAAAATCGGCCGATGAACCATCTTCTATAACCATGATGGGTAAATAAAACAATTTTTTGTTAGGTTCATGTATGATCCATGATGATGTAATAGCATGATCCCTTGATCCCTCTTATCTGTATACAAAAAGTGTAGGCAGCATCAATTCCCCACATATTTTATTCACATTAATACACGATAATTATATTGTAGAAGCAACGTAGGGCCTATAAAATAAACGTAGAAGCCTATGAACAATTTGGTTGAAGAAATTAAACGAAATTCCAAGTGTAAGGTAATTTCTATGTGAAGTAAATACTTTTCAGGGGAATGGATATCTAAACACTTATTAATAAGACCCTTGAAAAATTCTAGAAAATCGCTCAAATCTTTGAGTATAGGCATAACGCTGAGGTCTTCTCTATCTATGCTTTGAATGTTTCTGACGCTTCTCAATCAAGAGTGCCACCGCTGTTGCCTGACCAATAAAGATTGCCATGGATACTGGAATTGTATCCGATTGTATCCATGATGAGCAGCCTCTTTACAATGATTTCTTCTGTCTGGTTGGGAGATTATCGAAATAGTTTGGTACTTAAAACGCAGTATGAACGTCTACGTGAACAATGATTTTCGTACAACTTACCACTACTTTGATTCACATCACTCAGCCACTTTAATATCCTCAAAAGTAAATGTGTTTCAGTCGCTTTTAGAGCTTTACCACCTAATGAAAAACAAGTTACTCAGTACACCACCCGTTTGCCAGATGACACGTACGTATGGCTTACGAGATTAAATTGATAGGGATATCTCTACGTTAAAGACCGTAGTCTGGGGATGTGGAATGCGCAAGGATCCCCTTTGCGCGCACGCGCTGATGTATGAGCGAAATGCTGCCGACATATTTCGGAAGGATGCCAAAAGGGTGAATTATTTGGTGGTGGTTTGCTTACGAAGGTTCGGTTACCTCAGGTATACCTAACGGTCACTGGTTCTACGGTCATTGTGGTTTCGTTACGTCTATTTTACTTATTTCAAAACTTGAAGGTTTCTCAACAATTACCTGCTTACCTAGGTTAGCAGTTATTTCTGTGATTTATTAGTTATTATTAGTATTTCTGTGATTTACTAGTTTTAGTAGTAAATTTAATATGAGTAGTAAAAGTAGTAGCCTGTAATTTATTAGTTAGTAGTTATTTCTAGCAAAGAATCGAAACCCAATTCGCGTATCCACTGTAAAGATTTGGTTTTCCGAGAGGGAAATAGCCACTTATTGACGACCTCATTTTAAACCAGTCCAATACTTCATATTTCAATAGGTACCTACCAACACAGCAAAATGCACACTCCACTTTCAAAGATAGGCATTTTCATATCCACCCTGTTTCCTCTCCATTCAGAAGGAATTTCACTTAATGCTCGGTCGATTTGAAAAGGCAATAACCGACCAATACGTTTCCCCTCGTTTGGCCTCCATCGAAATATCGTTAATGTTCCAAGGGAATCTGAAATATTTCCCAGTAAAATATACCTAAGTTGGGCTTGGATATCCGCTCGATCCCACTCCTCTTGATCACATTCATATTTTATGTGGTTCCAGTTTACTTAGTGAATGTTTTTCGAAACGGTCAATTTTCAATTCGGAAGAGTGTTCCATGAATAACGTCGTTCTACTTGCAACGGGATGATTTTTATGAGGGAGCCGTCCAATATTAAACGAATGATGCTCTCACATGCTCGAACCCGTGGTTACCCTCCTCTCACCTGAGCGTTGATAACAATTTATTCGAATCCACCCTACACGTAACAGTGCCGGCCTCTGTGACAAATTTATTGGGAGACATGGCAGGTACTCAGAATAATGATGTGAACTTATTGCCTAACAATCATGCAGAATAGGTTAGCATTTTTTTTAAACAAAAACCAAACCCACTTTTTAAAAAAACGGTATACCACTAAAATGTAGAGAATAAGTTTTATGCTGGACAAACGTAGGTACATAATTATTCAAAGCCAATACAAAAACAATTTTCGAAGTTAGCACCAAATTTCATCTAAAATATATAAAATCATGGAATACCATATGATGACGGGGGGGGGGGGGTAGTTGAAATTTGGCGCCGAATTCAAAAAATCTATTGTCCTATTGGCTTTGAATAATTCTGTTCGTTTGTTCGGCATAAAACTTCTTTAATTTTCAGTTTTGTACCACTTCTGTTTTTTAAGTCGGTTTTGTTTTTTGTTAAAAATCGTATTTTTATTTTTCGCTTCTTATGGGATATTTTCAGTAGGTAATAATACCTCATAGTATCAAGTATACCATCATTACTGGGGCATCCAATGTCTTTGGCAGACTGCTTTCTGTCGTCAAATCGTTCAATGTCTGTCACAGCACTAGAAATAGAAGAGTAGGTATAACTGGCCCAATAGACTACTAACTTTTTACTTAAAACACTAGCATGGGACCACCGGGGGATGATCCTCTTTCATTTACAGAAAGATTCATTGACATCGGTCTAGTAGTTTCGGAACAAATGCTTATCATATAGTTATTCCTGTTCCTGTTGGCTACATACTGGGCCAGCCTTTACAAAAATGTAATGGGACCACCGGGGGGGGGGGGGGGGTGATCCTCGTTCATTTGAAAAAAGATTCACCGAAATCGGTCCAGTAGTTTCGGAAAAATCGCTGGACGAATATTTAAAAAAAATTTTAAAAATCATAGATACAGGTCGAATTGCGAACCTCGTTTTTTGAAGTCGGTTAAAAATTCGGTAATAATTCTCGAAGACCCATTTCTGTTCGCTATTGTGTTACTCACGCAGTTGGGTGGTGTCCAGTAACAATACAAATAATATTGGTCCTATGAAGTTCACGAATGATTCGGCACTTATACTCTATTAGTGGCATTTCGTGAACCCACAACCGCCACCAGATGGCCAGTTTCCAACTACCCTCTACATTTGGTCTCAATGTAAGGGTCTTCATGGAACATTCAGCACATACACAGATGATCTTAGAATCGGATTTTGTTGAGTTTTATACGCGACTAACCTCCACCTACCATCAACATTTTTCCTTACTGGAGCCTTTTTTTAAATAATAATTATTCTTTTTATTGTATTTTTCATTTCTAGAGTATAGCGAACTCAGCAGGGACCTAGACAGAAGGGTTATCTACACAGGAGATCTACGAGCAAAGAGGCCTGAGACTTTGATGTTCAATAAAATTATCTAAGAATCACACAAGATAATGGAGATTGGTCGAAGAATTTGTTGCGTTTTGCTGACGAACCTACCAACGTAGTCTAGTGGTCATAACCGGAAGAAAATTTTTACCTACCTGCTCTTCATGATCAAAATCCATCACAAGTTTAGCTGCCAATTCAGCCTCCGTATTGGTTTATTATTTTCAATAATGAACCATTGGAATCGTGCATGAAAAAAAAAAAAAAATCTAACCCACCCCTCAAAATTTGATGGTTTACGTTTAAGGTATGTAGAATCCGAAAATGCAATCAAAATATTTCTGTCTGTCCGCCGTACGGGCCACTTTTCTTAGTTACCATGAAAAAAAAATTGATGAAATTCGGGTTATAGGTTCCGCTCGGGGTCTAGTTGATCCTCGAAGCTCGACGTTACTGTCAGTCATCGCTAAGGGGTTCAAAATAGGGGTGGAAATTTTCAGAACGCCATACCTTTGTTTTACGTGAATCTTTTTACGGTTTTAAATAGTTCTTGAACTTACGAGTTTTTTGAGACCATCCGGAGTATTTTACGTCCCTCCGTTCCTTCACAGTAAGGCCCAGAAGTTTCCACCGACAGGCATTTTCGACAGCAGGGTGAATGAAATTGTATACATTTAGCCCCAAATATCGTCACCAGGGACGCGCTAACAATCGGGAATTGGCCCGAGATAAAATCATTGCTAGGGATCACCTGATTATAATCGCGGAGTATGAAGTCGAGTTGGTTGTTCTGTGATATTATTTCATTTGAAAAATTATGGGTTTTTTGGAGTTTGTTGATAGGTAGTGAAGCTTGAACAAACGTTGAAGTATTATTGATGGGTAAATTATTATAACAACGGTAAATTATTACACAACGGTTCATTATTCCATCTACGTAGAAGGGGCTGGAGTTTGTTGTTAGGTACGTTTGGAACTTTTTTCACTCCACATCAACAATTTCCCTTCAGCACTTCATTATGTGCGTTTATTTTTGCCATTTTAGGTACTGTTTGTCATCGACAGAATTATTTTAGCAACATTTAACTCGTGATTTAGGTAGGTACCTAGTAACGAGTACGGGGTTAGGTACTAACCTAAGGAGGGTCTCCGATCTACATAATATGTATGGAATATTACATAATATTATATAGAAAGGTTATCCATACGGAGACCTGTGATCTGTAACAGAAGGGTATTCTGTACAAAATAATAAACCGTTGTGTACGGATTTGCAGCGTTTTTTTAAATAGATTCGTTCACAGTTAGATAGCTAACCCGCACTCAACCCCAAACAACGAAATAGGTACACGCTTTGTCACAGTAATATTCAGACGTAGGTAGCAATCAAAGGGGCCTTGAAAAATTTGCAGCTGGACGTTCCATTTGCAGTAGATAATACAATTGTTCATTTTTATTATTCCCGAACTGATTGGAGAGAGAGAAAAAAAAGAGACACGTCGTTCAAGCTTTATACACTGCACGAGAAAAAACCTCAAAGGATTTGTGTTTTTTTGTTACATGGCGCAACCCTTTACGAAGGGACGGGAGGAAAATCGGAATAACTCGAAAATAAAGAGCTTTTGAAATGTGGAAGTGGATTTTCTCCCATAATCGGAAAAACCGTCCTCTATAATAATTCCAGTAATAGAAAAGGGTTGGATATAGCGGTCTTTGGGAGGGGGCGAAGGGGGAATTTGAGATACGGTTATTAGGAACCCCCTTCCAGCTCTTCCCTATCTGGGAATTTACAGTAGAGGTAAGAAACAGCGCAATAAGTTATTTTTTCGGTATTATTTATTCAAGTCCAGTATCCGGGAAGGGTCTCTAATGGTTATGGTTTTTCACTGGGTATACGCTTTCTAACCCTGAGATATTATTCGTATGCCCTTTCGTACTAAGACTGAGATATTTCCTTCCTGTTTTTTTATATTACTGCCCCTTCCGACCCCCCTCCACCATTCACCGAAGTTTTTACGTAAATCCCCCTTCGGAACTATATTTTTCCGAATTTCCGATTGCTCCATTTTGCAACGCTGCTAGCTCGAAGAACATCGATTATCTTTTACACTTTCATGTTGGAATCGGTAGTATTTCATGAGCGTGTTAAATGGTGCCTGTTGAGCTTACTCCACGTATTTTGACCTACATGGGACTTCCCGTGCTAAACCATACCCAGGAATTATAGATAATTGTACGCCAAGACCCTCTCATGCCTTATCCCACATGCGGGTTCGAAACTCATTAGGCAAATTAGCGCAATTTGTGGGAAAGAATCAGAGTAGGTATGGGTGATCCAAAGATTACATTGTAGGTATCATAATACTCGCAGTTCCGTAAGTTACAAGAATCCCCAATTAAAGTCACACTATGCAAGGACTATAATATTTGCTTGTGAAACGTAAAATATCAAATTCTCAGGGAGGGTTTAAGAGCCACTGTGGGTCTAAAACGTATACACACAGCTAATGTAGTACCTACAACGAGCCTTCCATCCAAATTTCAATTTGGAAACACCTAAAACTTATAACGAGCCACAGGCAGGCAGAAAAATACAGATAGAGTCATTCCGAGAGCCATACTCAGTTTTGAGAAATCCTAGAAATTTGTATCTTATGACTTGAAAGAAGAAGTTAAAAAACCCGTATTAATGAAAAATAAACTTGTATCTTGTGATTCGAAACAGGGGTTTCAATAATTTATATCCCATCGGTTCAAACCGTGAAAGTAAATCCCTTTGATTTTTAGTATCAAATCTAAAGGGTTATTTCCGCTAGTGTAAAAAAATAATCTTACCATACCTTCTGGAAGTACTCAACCAGCTAACGACGGACTCTTCCAGAAGGTATGGTACGATTACCTTTGATTTTTTTTGGGTAGATAACCAATATTATGAAATTCTTACTCACGTGCGCATGCGCAACATGAGTGTAACAGCAATTTTTAGCAAATGTTTGGAAACACTCTATTGCAATGTGTCGAAAATTATTATGACATTAATAAATTTATTCATAGCAAATTTGGATTCTATGAAAAATTCCACAAGGAAATGGCCCATCACACGGTTCAAGTGTGCTATTTTGTTGGTTGCCAAATTCCACCCCTAAATTGAATTTTGGACCAACTGAATTGAACTGAAAAAATTAGAATTTAAGGAAAATTTGCCCGAGCAGTGATTTCCCGAAGTTATATCAGAAATACACCATTTTGAAATATGCCTGCATGGTATGTATGACATTCTAAAATGTCACATAGGTGAGGGAAACAAATTCTAAAATGAATGCGGTGCGACAATCGAGGATTACATGTAATAAACACGTCAGAGAGGGCACACGAAGGCTGGTGAAAAGCGGTTTTACTGGGAGCCGTCACGCACTCACATTGTCGCCTCCGAGCGAACCTTTCTCACGAATAATAGGTAATTACATCACTGTAATTGAGTGATTATCCGACCGAGGTTTTTCGTACCTCTCCCCCCGTCATTTTGTTCTATTTCCTACGGATTTAATATTGGATCAATACAGGTGGAAGCCATCGCGGGTGTAAAACCAATTACGCCACCGAACGCCACTTCGGCTCTGCAACCGACGGCTTTTCGGACGGTGACGGGATTTTCAGGTCGGCTCACCGCTTTCCGTGAGTCGACTGTCGATTTAATACGGTATGGACTCACGACAAAATCCAACGTCGCACTTTGAATGTAACAGATAGCACAACATCCGCCTTCCAAAGTAAAAAAGCCGTAAACTCGATGGGTTTTGGGGGAATAGGTGCCCGAAACTTCAATGGACTTGAGAACAAGAAATGCAGTGGTTTTGGGGTCAGGCGTGCGAAGGAGATATCGTAAACATGATGGGTTAGGGTTCAAGCCAAAATACCTGTCGTCGATCAGCGCACGCCATTCATTCATTGAGTAGGTATTCGAGTATTGCTGCAGCTGAAGAACAAGTAGGTGCTTTTGAGGTATATTTTTCCATGTTTTTTAGGACGAGGAGACCAAATATGAAGTCGTTTTTGACCAATAAGTGGAAAATTGAGGTTCTAACGAGGTCTCAACCTTAAATTTACTTTAAATTTTGGCCTAAAATAGTCGTTCTTCCGCACACAGTTTGGGTCCCCATTGGGAATACATCTGGATCCTAGTTGTGCTCCAAAGCTCGACAGATCGGCATACACCCAGGGGTGTTATGGGAGAAAAATGGGTGTAAACAACGCTGCAAAGTCCTTGTCACATGGGTTTATTATTCTATTGGACATACCTACAGAAATGTTGGCTGTTTATTTATTGTTTCTTTCATATGAAATAATTGAAATAGCTATTTCTGGTGGTTTCCACCAATTTTGGCCCCCAAAACACGAATAAGGTACGCTCCTTTTTTTCCTTTAATAAATTATCTCTGATCATTGATAGTACCATTTAAATATTTGATATTTGATATTTTCTACTTTACTGTTTACCTGCATCAAATGGTAGTATATTTCCGCTTCTCTCTGCAATGACTTTTTCCATTCCCCGAATCTCATTGATACTCATTTTGAAGGCTTGTCGCCTTGACCCCAAACCCATTAGATTTTCGGGTTTTCTTGTTCCCAAACCCATTGAGATTTGAACCCAAACCCATTGAAATTCCAGTCCCATTCCCCCAAACCCGTTGCACCCAACTCGATTACCAATTTTGGAGATTTTGTTATGGCTGGATCCGTATCTTAAAGACTTATTTTGGTATCTAGTTGTAAAAGTTGGCCCTGAAAAGTTATTTAAGGAAAACGTCTACGGTATTTTGAGTTTTTGATGGTCTTCCAACGATGAAACGCAGTTGCAGTTCTTCCAACGAATACAGTAGATCCCACACCTACGGTGTTAATTTATTGGAACGGTGAATTTAATTTAATGTTCATCAGGACAGTATACTGTTTTTCTTTGTTAATCCCTCTCACGGTCTGAATTCGTCAGGCGGTACCGGTTTTCAGTTTTGTGATGAGCGCCAAAAGCTTCGAGCGATCGACCATAGATTGCTTCCACATCGCGGTAAGTCGTATTTTACAACTCCAGCAACTACAGTGGGAGACAACCGTAGCATGAGCGTCCAACGAAGAAAAGCAGTAGCAAAATTTACCTCATCTTCTACAACGGAGAAAAACAGTTGCTTACATAAATTTATGTGTATTCTTCCAAAATGGATGCGCCTTGCCTTGCTGCTACAGACGTAGAAACTAAATTTGGATCAATTGCACAAAAAAAAAATGGGGAAATATTGAAGGATGCCTTCCTTCACCCTTTACAGCCTAAAAACTTTGCCTGCGTTTTTCACAAAACGTAGGCGTTTTCCTTGTTCTGCGGCTTTTATGCTTTGGAAGGCAGATACTGTCTTTCACATGCGTCGACGTGAAGATCCAATCAGCTGAATCCAACTCGTTACAGGTCGATCTCACTTGAATAAGCTCGAACCAGAAACCGGATCAAAACAGCTTGAAACGACTCATTCCACTCGATAGTACTTCATCTAAGTCGATCAGTATTGAATCTGCTGGAATCAGCTCCGATCACCTGGTTTTGATCCAACTCTATCAAATCCGAATGGACTCGATCCAAAGCAAGCCCACCGAATTCAACTTGAATCAGTTCAGAACAGCTCGAATCCCACTCATTTAAAACCTAATCAGTCGATTTTTAAGAATAGGAATAAGTCTATTCATATCTAATAAACTCGAATCGAGAGCAGCTGATTCTACTCGATCTGACTATAATCTACTCAACCCAACTTGACTTGAATCAAAGCCACTTGAATGAGCTTGGTTTGAATCGATCCTACTAAACTGCACTCGATCTGAAGAGAATCTTAATCCAAGTCGATCCGAATCACCGAATCAATCCAACTTGAATAATCGGATGATGCTCAGTAAGACAGTGCAGGAGAAGTACGAGCAAACTACCAGTAGAGGAATGTGGGAGCAATCCAATCATTCAGAGTCAGGAGGCTGTTTGATGTAATTTCCTCGTCAAATTGATTGAATAAAAAATAACGATTGGGTGTTAACGTGTTCAGTAATTAGTACAATAAGACATCAAGGGGGGGGGGGGGGGGCATATGGCCGCCTCTGGTGTTCAGAGGGAGTCAGATTCCGTGAGATGGCGAGCTCGTTCGGCTCTACAGTCCGACCGGCTTTGGATTTCGAAAGCGAAAATGTTCGTTAGCTGAAAATGAGGCGATAAAGATCCCTCCGAGGGGCTTTACATGTGCGGGGCGTTCAGGGTGAGCTGCGTGGCATCTGATAAGCTCCCGCCCAGCGTCGCACGAGCTTCCTCTCACAATAACAACATTGGAACTAGCAATAAAATACTCTGCAAATTATTACAAAATGGTTTATTATTTATCTGTATAGATGCATCTTCTGCGTCGCGCCCCCTCCAGGAAAGCCCTAAATCGAGTACTGGAGCCGGCCGGGTAATGACCGTTTCATATAGAATATATCCGGTGGATTCGAGAATTCTATCATTAATAAATTATTTGTTGCTATTCATGAAGAATAACGTGCAGTTTACAGTTGAACAAAAATTCCTCTGTGTAGTTTGCGCAGAGGCGATACCAGTGATCCAAGCGTTTTGAAAATCATAGGGGGCTATCTAGATTCTAGATTCCAGAAGCCATTATAACTCAACTACCCACCAGATTTGAGCCAAATCGGGCCATTGGTTCGTAATAAATTGATTGGCAAGGATTTATCTTTTGCGCATGAGCAGTGGTTATGAGCACATTGGAGACACAGTCTAGAAGCTACAAATTAACTACCCACCGAATTTAAATAAAATCTACTTTTTAAATGAAAACTTGAATAACATTTTTTGAAATTCCATTTTCGGATTCTACGTACCTTGAAACCAACAAACTTGTTGCAGGGGGGGGGGGGGGGGGATTTGCTTTTCTTGCTCGATTCCGAAGGTTCATTAATACCAGAAAGGTTGAAATTAATAATACAAGATGACTTCCTACCTACCGAAAGAATTTGAGTAAACCCTAATTTTTGAATTAAAACTTGAATAAAAGTCTTTTAAATTCCGTTTTCAGATTCTGCATACCTTGAGACCAGCAAACTTATATATGTGTATGTGTGTGGGGGGGGGGGGGGGATAGTTTTTCATGCTCTATTCCAAATTTATTTTTGAAAATAATAAAACAAAATGAGGTCTTTCATGATTGTGTAACCCGGGGCAATATAAGATAGGGCAGCTAAGTCATCCGGGGAATGTAGTGAAAATGCCAAAGTTGGTCATTTTGTTCGGTACATTTACTTGTTGAGTTACTACTACCTATAACCGTACAAATATGGATAATTGTACGTGCGTGAGATGAACCAGGGCTGTCATGGCAGGCAACCCAGCTTTAAACAACGCAACTTCTACAGACACTTTCAACGTCGTGCGATAGTGTGATAGCTCACCCACTTGGTAAACATTTTTTTTCTCGCATTCCGTAATATGAATGTAGAAACAGCACTTCGTTCAAAGACCCTTTTCATGGAGAG
Source organism: Leptopterna dolabrata (assembly GCA_954871275.1). Lineage (NCBI taxonomy): Eukaryota > Metazoa > Arthropoda > Insecta > Hemiptera > Miridae > Leptopterna > Leptopterna dolabrata. The sequence continues at coordinate 39,081 of CATPAC010000161.1, forward strand.
GGAAGGAAGTATTCCTTGGGCTGAGTCGTTTTCAAAATACAAGGAATTGAACCGATGTAGGGTTGGGGAAATAAAAACTGCCTTGAATGCTCTGCCGCACAAAGAAGACCCTCTCACTGCCTCAGGGTGAGTGCTATGGACTGGAAGAGAATGGCGAAGAAAGGGGACGCTCGAAAGATTGGTGTGTGGGGAGCCCCTTGTGTTCTCTACGTGTAGGTGACGGGACCTGGCTAAAACCGACAAATGTGACAGTTTGGCGAAATACAGAACAAGCAAAGGCAGAGAGTGACGTGAGGTCGTTCAGCGATTTCGTTCCTATGTGACTGACCAGTGAAAGCTATAGAACGACTGCGGATGACTGTGGAGAGGGTCCAGTGCGAAAGTCCACAGTATGCATAAAGCCATACGAGGCGTTGGCGGATCTGTTCCTGTTGGATTGAATAGGACTGAAATACTTACTGTTTAGTTTTTCGATAAAATTGTTGTACAAAATAATAATGAACTACAACAAGATTACAAAAATACCAAAAATAACGGCATTTAATGTAAATTGAATACATCTATTAGATTCTGTACATATGTTAAAGGAATCTAAGGTACCATTAGAAAAGAAAAGCGTCAGAAAATCCAGATCAAGTACTTCATGTACCGTTTAACAACAGAGGTTGCTTTCTCTATAAAGATCGTTAGTGGCCGAAATGGCAAAAAGACTGATTTCGATAATCAGAAGGACTTGGCTGAATTCCGACCTGAGACACATTTTGGTTTATTATTCTCTGAATAATAAACCAAAACCCCTTGTATTCGCTCTGCAAAAAACTGTTATAACACCCCCTCAAAATTTTGTCTTTTTCGTTTCAAGGTGCGTAGATTCCGAAAATGCGTTGTCCGTCCGCCGTATCACCCATATCTACTTTAGTTCTGGTCTAAAAAATGCGTTATTCCGCACACATTTGGGCCCTAGTTATGTCCCGAAACTTTGCAGCCCAATCGGAATATACCAAGGGTGTTACGGGTACAAATAAAGTTTTTTGGTGTTTTAGTAACTGAGCTTGTGAGGTATCGTTTTCCATGTTTTTCAGGGCGAGGAGATAATATGAAGTCGATTTTGACCAGAGTGGAAAATTGAGGTACCTACTATCGAAGTTGCAGCCTTAACTTACGTCAAATTCTGGTCTAAAACCGTCGTTCTTCCGCACACAGTTTGGGCCCCAATTTTTGAACAAATTTGAGTCCTAGTTGTGTTACGAAGCTCGGCAGCCCGATCGGAATACACCCAGGGGAGTAATGGAGGAAAAGTGGGTGTAAAAATAGGAGTTTTCGAGGTTTTTTGAGGGTTTAGTGAACACGAGCTATCGTTTTCCACTACTCAGTTCGAGAAGACCGAATATGAAGTTGGTTTTGACCAAAGAGTGAAGAATTGAGGTTGTAACGAAGGTTCAGCTCCCAAAATTCATTTTTTATGGGTCAAAAACCTGGGAAATTGTCTGAAATCATATCAATTTGGATAAAAACACTAGAAGTAGTATCAACAGGCGAATCAATACAGTTAAATGGCACTATCAATGATAAAATAATTTGTAAAAACAAAGAGCCTAATTTGTGTTTTTGAGAAACAATAAGTGGACAGCCAGCATTTCTGTAGGTACGTCCAATAGAATAATAAACCCAAGTGACAAGGACTTTGCAGCGTTTTTTGTGGTGAAACTAGCTTGAGAGGATTGGTTGATGGCAATTTATTGCTATTCTTGAATGTACAACGTTGTGTGGCAATTCGTAGTGGTGAAGATACGAGTGCACCTCGAACAGTGGGTCAGAAGAGCAATATTGTTACAGGCCAAAGTTAGTGGCCAGTGAGCCGAGTAATTGGTGGCAAGTGGTTTCGGGTAGCTCCCAGCAAGCAGAGAAGAGGGTAGTGTAAGGTTGCCCTGATGGGTTTGGAAAGGGGGCCCTCCCCACCAGTTTAAACCTACCTTGTTAAGATATATGGGCTCATTATGCCCTCTCGACCGGCATTAAAGCCCAGGAGCGGAGCAGCGGCCAGGCGTTACTCAAACCCTTTCGAGCCTCCGACGCCATTGGGCCATTGATGGCAGGGAAATCACTGAATCAACCCAACCCGCAGGCATCTCTCTCCACTTGCCATTCTAATCTGCTCTCCCATGGGAGATTAAAGTTCCACCCTGCATTAGGACCCGGTGGTAATTATCAGAGCAAATGCCCTTTCTACATTTCTTCAGAACGATCCAGCTTCATTCCCAACTTCCTCATTCAGTACAGACAAATTCGAATAAAAACGTCTGCCAATTGGTTGGGCAGTATAGCAGCCACGCATGATCGTTCCGACTCATATAATATAATTCGTTGTACTCGTGGAAGAATAAGTTTAAACCTACTACATGACTGGTACTACTCTATTCATGGGAAAACCACACCAAAAAACGCTGCAAATTATTACACAACGGTTTATTATTTACCTGTATAAGATGCCCCTTCTGTGTTGATCGCTGTTTTCTGCGGTCAATACCAGTAAAGCGCGGGATTCAATAATTAATTATTTGTTGTTATTCGTGAAGCATACAGAAAAATGTGTAATAAACCGCTGTGTAATAATTTACCTGTAGGATAGATCTGCGTAGATCACTGTTTTCTGTAGTCAATACCTACCCTCGAGCTCCCCCCAGGAAAGACCTAAATTGAGTAATGGAGCCAGCCCGGGAATTACATATTTTTATAAGAATGCGCGGGACTCAATAATTCAATCACTAATTATTTGTTGTTATTCATGAAGCATAAATGGTAAATAATGAACTGTTGTGTAATAAACCGTTGTGTAATAATGCCCCTTCTACGTAGATCACTGTTTTCTGTGGTCCTCGTGCTCCCCCCCCCCCCCCCTCCCTCCGAAAGCCCTAAACATAGTGCTAGAGCCAGCCCGGGAGTTACATTTTCATAAAAGTGAGCAGGATTCACTAATGCAATCATTATTTGTTGTTATTCATGAAGCATAACGTTCGTTCAGGTTGCAGGAGACCCTACCGACAAAATTCAAAAGATCCATCATTTTTCAAACGAAATAGGTAATATCACAGAACAACCAACTCGACTTCATACAGTCATCCGTGATTATAATCAGCTGCTTCCTAGCGATGATATCTGGGCCGGACTTGTACAGTTTGATTCACGAACATGTTGACGAAGCTTTTCGGTGCAAACGAACAGCTGGGCGTACAATGGTCCGGGTGTTCTCAAAAAATTCTTTAGTTCAAGATCAATTTAAAAACGTTAAAAAAAACCATCCCGTTCTATTGAAAGTTTTCGAGCTGCGGCGTTGTGGAAACTTCAACCCCTATTTTTCACCTCTTACAAATGACTGACAGCCGAGCTTCGCGGACCAACGGAAAAGGGTACAAACTAAGTGTCATAATTTTATTCCATGGTAACCAAGAAGAGCGCGAAGTATGGCGTGCGGCAGACGGACAGAATTTCTTCATTTCATTATCGGATTCTACTTTGCTTGAAACTGAAACCATCAAATTCGTGCTTTGATGAGGGGTTAATTTTTTTTTCATGCTCGATTCCAAAGGTTCATTATTGAAAATAATAAACCAACATGGGCGAAGTCTCGCGGAGTATCACACAACGAATGTTTTGAAATAAGAGATCAAGTCTGCTCATGCGCAGATATCTAGTTACTCGAATCGCAGAACTGATCGGGATGAAATTCATATGCAGGACCACCTGTGGACCAACCCGCACATACCATCCAAATTCCAGCTCGTTCATATTGTTCTTTTGATAAGAGAGAAATTTGGTAAAGGTAGACAGGCAAAGAACAAAGTGGTTACTATCTTGATGTCTGAGGACATGAGTGCGATAGTGTGGAAGCAAAATTAGGTTAATTTGTGAATATATTCATTTACTATAGAGCGGAGTGAGGTACTCTGGAAATGGAAGGATAGGACGTCAGGGCAAAGTTGATTGCTGCCATCCATATTTTATGGGAGGCAACCTCGTTCTTCCTCCTCATCCCAAATAACGACCACTTTGAATACTTATAATACGCCTCTCCCCTCCTGGGTTTTATGTAACAAATAAACTTCGAAAAAGGGCAAGACCGTCCGGTTTTACGGCGGGCTCTATTTTTACCAGGCCATAACAAAGAAGTACTTTACTAAGACGTCGAGGGGCGAAAAAGTGGTGTACTCTTCCTACGGATAAATTTACGCTACAACGTACCTAATTCGTAAGACTTCGATCTGCTTTATTTACTATTTAGGATAACCTTAATAAGATATTACGATAGGCATGAAGTGGCAGGAGTTGAACAGTATGACTTGATTCAGAAGGCAGAAACGTGGTCTTTAATTTCATCTTTTTCTTGGACTTTTCATTGTATTTTTTGTTTAGGGTACTTATTTGTATGTATGTATGTATGTATGAGGGATGGTATTTGAGTGCTAGGCAATCGCATGCTATTTAAACTATTTTCCGTACGTGATCTCGATATTCAGAGATATAGACCGTTAGATACCTACGACTGGTACGGAGAACATCCAATTCTTCTCCCAGGTCTGTCCGTTATAAAGAAGTTCCTCTATTAGAATAAATTACATATGGGAGTCAAAGCCGAAGCAATCACAGTGCCCAAGTGAATATACTAAATTTTCAGTATTATATGGCCTTAGTGAGCAAATCTATATTCAAATGATACTTCTTACTCGATAGCAGTGATTGTTCACAGAGCCTTCTCTTGATTGGCAAAGTCCTTTGGAAATCGCTAACCATCAAATAAATTATCTGGAAAGGGACTGCTAATCTTGGCGGGTTTCACGCAAGAATTAGACCCTGCGGGAGTTTGGATTCCGTATTAGAGGGAACCAAGGGAAAAACAGACAACTCAACCGCTCCGGGGTTCGGGAATGAAGTTTGAGGATGAGAACTTTGCCTAGGGGATAAGAAGGAGGGTGAAGGGGAGGGGAAGATAAATTTGGCTTGAGAGTAATCTTTTCATCCCTTGATGATACCGCACAACTCAAACCTCCCTTCCCGATCAAAAACTTCGGTATCGTCTCAGGTTGAAGTTGAACGCTCAATTATTGTAAAATATGAAATCTCTTCAGGGGCTTTGAGAGATAGAAAGTAAGGGATTATCTCCATCAGACGATAACCTTTAGATCGAATTCGATCATTTATTGAGATAAACCTCTATATATGGCTCCTGCTGAGTAACTGAAAAGGCTTCTTCTAGTGGCACATAGGGTTCGATGTGTTCCAACTCTTTAATCATTCCTTACCACAAGAAAAACAGATTTATCAAAAACAAAAATTTACACACATTTTGAATGCTTTTCTCCTGCCATCTAAGAACTTCGATCTTTTGAGCGTAAATCGCCTGATTTTCCTTGCACAGCATATAATTATTCTTAAACGGTCAAGATCAGATTTAGTTGAAATATTTTTCTCATTTTTTGCTTGAACGACTCCAATTTAACTGTTTTTAGGAGGAAAAGTAGACTTCTTCGAAATTTGAGGATTTTGGAACAGAAGGGGGAAACTCAGTTACCTACGGCTTCTTGAAACAAATAGATGTAGGCGACTACTTGATTTTCTAATAAAGTTTATTATCAGGAAGTGTAATAAAATATGTTAAAAATTATCAGAAATCGGTATTCAAGTGAGATCAATATGATTTCTTACATTCTAAACCACAATTTGCAGGAACAATAATATTCGAGACATTCTCATCACATCAATTTCTTTGAAATTACCTAAGTAAGGGTTGGTAACGATCAATTTTATCATGAAAAAATAATCAAAATTTACGGTTGACGTATGATGGGTAGGTACCAATGTTCCACGCTAATATTTATTTTGACTACTGTCCTGGTTTCTTTTATTTTTTCAACAGATCAATATATTTTTTGGCGTTTTAATTAGGTTATATCTTTCCTTTGTTACGGGAATTTTCTCTTTATTGTCAAACAAAAATTGCGAAAATGCAGAAAAATGCAGCTAAGACTTTTACGGAATGCATGATACATACATACCAATAGATTCCAACAATAGCAACGGGCTGCCATCGGAATTGCAAGAAACTCACACATTCAAGTGACTAATGATACTGTGGTAAATGTAGGCAATGTTCAACAGTGGTGCAGGTGAATGTTCATATTATAGACCCGATTAACTATTTGCTGCCCAACTGGTTGTATTGCACACCGTTGTAACTGTAACCCCAATAAAACTGTTGTACTTTCAATGGCTACGAGAAAATATGAGATGGACTCTGAGCTTATTTTAATGCTCGCTTTCATGAATTTTATTATATTTTATTATTATAGGAGGCTAGGTCCCTACAACTATACAGCTTCAACAATATCTAACCTGTAAAAGGTTCGCCACTACTACCGTTCCCAGTTAATGAATTGTATTTAACTAAATAGGTACACTGGTCATAATCGGCTTCCCTAGAAATCGGGATTATTTCCGCAAGAGATCATTGTCAACTCATTAACGCAATGGAAATGATGAAACGCACGACGTCCCGTTTCCGCTCAGCTTCAATGCACAAATCTCTAAATGTATGAGCCGTTTCGAAATGAACTTACAGAGCAAAAGCTGTTTCGAACCAGCGAACCGTAACTGAGAGCGGTGCTCAGGTTGATGGATTCGTTCAGCAGTAAAGCTGGAGGTAAGAGCATTATAATCCAAGCTGATTCCCTTTTTCGTCATCCCCAACCTCCCCTGGTATTCCTCCCCATAGTAACAGCCGTGTCCCGTGATCATCTCCCCAGAAAAGGGTGAGAAACATCTGCTCCATCCTCCTGTGGAAAGCCCTGGTGCTTTTTTTTCCGGGGATTGGAGTGCAGCCATAAAGGGGCTATCACGAGTTTGAGTGGTTCTCAACTGTGGCATTTATTTATCCTTCACTGGCTACGAAAGTGAAAACAATCCCTCTTTTAGAATGAAGAATATGACATCTTCAGAGCAAAGTCATCTTTGTACAGGCTTCGCAGTTCCTCCCGTATACATATATCACGAGTTTGAGCGCATATTTACCTACTTTGAGTTGCTCCTGACTGAAATAACTTGATTCGTGATATGACTCGGCAAAGTTAATAATATATCACACAAAATACAAGATTCAACTATACAACATTTCTGGGTTGTCAAGCAGGTGTCTTGCCACCAGATGCTTGATTAGTGGAGTCAGGGTCCAACATTTCAACATTCCTCCCCCTCCACCAGGAAGTGGCGCCTTCATCGTCTGTTCTGCGTGAACTCGCCACTCCTGGCCATCTAGTAGTACCGCGTAGGACAAGGGACCAGTGCGTTTTGGTTTCGGTTCATATTAGCTCAGCAAAAAAATTTGTATAGCACCCCCTCAAAATTATTTCTTTCCCGATCAAGGTGCGTACATTCAGAAAATTCAATGTCCGTCCGCCGTATCAAGTGTACCGGCTTCATTTTCGGTCTAAAAAATTCGTCCTTTCGCACACATGCTCCATTTGAGCCCTAGTTGTGTCCCGAAACTTTGCAACCCGATCGGAATACACCCGGGGGTGTTATGAGTGAAAAGGTGTATAAAAATAGGTACTTTTTGTGTTTTAGTAACATGTTAGCAACATGAGCTTTTTAGGGTGTCGTTTTCCATGTTTTTGGGGACGAGAAGACCGAATATGAAGTCGATTTTGACCAAAGAGTGGAAAATTGAGGTTGTAACGAAGTTTCAGCCTTAAATTTACTTTAAATTTTGGTCTAAAATCGTCGTTCTTACGCACACAGTTTGGGTCCCCATTTGGGAACACATTTGGGTCCTAGTTGTTCTCCGAAACACGGCTGCCCGATTGGAATACACCCAGGGGTGTTATGGGAGAAAAATGGGTGTAAAAATAGGGGTTTTCGAAGGATTTTTGAGGTTTTAGTGAACATGAGCTTGCGAGGTATTGTTTTCCATGTTTTTTAGGGCAAGAAGACCGAGTATCAAGTTGATTATGACTGAGGTATGAAGAATTGAGGTTGTAACGAAGGTTAAGCACCCGAAATTCATTTTTTATTAGTCAAAAACATGGGAAATTGTCTGAAATTACCATACATTTGTATAATAACACTAGAAGTAGTATCAACAGGTGAATCAAGACAGTTAAATGGTAGGTACTATCAGTGATCAAAATAATCTGTTTAAAAATAAAGCCGAGCCTAATTCGTGTTTTCGGGGCAAAATAGATGAAAACCACCAAAAATAGCCATTTCAATAATTTATTGCACGTGAAGGAAACAATAAATGAACAGCAACATTTCTGTAGGTATGTCCAGTAGAATAATAAACCCATGTGACAAGGACTTTGCAGCGTTTTCACAGTGGCCGTAGTGAATGTGTCTTCCTACTTCCGTTTTATCCACACATCCTCCCTCTCACTGAATTCGTTGAAGCAATGCGTCTGACGCTGCTGGTTTTGTAGGACCTTGTCCATTTGTGCCCCGAGGTTTGGCTTTAAAAGGGATAATCGGGTTCGAGGTTCACGTCCAGACGTCAACATTGAAGGTGAGCGGTTTGTGGAACTGTGGGGGGGACCGAGCGTGGTGCAAAAATGAAGTTTGTAAGGCACTAGGTAAGGAATGTTTTTTTTTTGTGACGCCAGAAAGATCATATTGCGACGGCTTGTTTAAAAAACGCTGCAAAGTCCTTGTCACATGGGTTTATTATTCTACTGGACATACCTACAGAAATGTTGGCTTTTCATTTATTGTTTCTTTCATGCGTAATAATCGAAATAGCTATTTCTGATGGTTTCCATTAATTTTGGCCCCTAAAACACAAATTAGGTACCTACGCTCGTGTTATTTTATTTTTTTATTTTTTTTAAACTATCTTTGATCATTGGTATTGCCATTTAGTCCTCTTGATCCACGTGTTGACACTTTTCCAGTGCTATTATCTAAACTGATGGTGATTTCAGACGATTTTCCAGGTTTTTGACTCATACAAAATCAATTTTGGGAGCTGAACATTTGGTAGAACTGAATTTTCCACTCTTTGGTCAAAATCGACTTCATATTCGGTCTTCTCGTCCCGAAAAACATGGAAAAAGATATCTCAGAAGCTCATCTTACCAACATGTTGCTAAAACGCAAAAAGTACCTATTTTTACACACATTTTCACTCATAACACCCGTGGGTATATTCCGATCGGGCTGAAAAGTTTCGGGACACAACTAGGGCCCAAATGGAGCATGTGTGCGAAAGAACGACTTTTTTAGACCAAAAATGAAGCCTGTACACGTGATACGGCGGACGGCGTACGGCGGACGGACATTGCATTTTTGTAATCTACGCACCTTGAAACGAAAAAACCACAGTCATGCAGCATGGCTATAAGAGCGAATTTTCGAAGAAATAACCACGTTCCTTAATCTTCAAAGTGCTCCAGTTTGAGAACGGAATGAGATATCGCAATTCTGATTTCACCATCGTGTTCAGCGTGCAAAAACCTTTAAAATGAGGGGTCACTTGTTAGAAAATAACATTTTGGGGATTTTTGGGTAATTTTTGCGCACTTTAAATGCTCTAATTTGAGAACGGATCAAGATATCTAAAATCCGATTCCACCATCGTGTTCAGCGTGCAAAAACCTTTAAAATGAGGGGTCACTTGTTGGAAAATAACATTTTGGGGATTTTTGGGTAATTTTTGCGCACTTTAAATGCGCCAAAACCCTCCTTAGAGTAGGCCAATTTCGCCCATCTTCGAACTTAGCCTTTCGATTGCCAAGATAGATTTTTTGTGCAAATTTGAGCTGTTTATCTCAATTCTATCGAGAGTTATCGTCTGGAGTGACACATATATATATAAATATATATATATACATATAAAAAAGTTTTAAATTTCAGGAATCGTTTTAGAATGGTCTGAAACGGATTTCTATGAAGAAAATTTCCAAAAATTTATATTATTTAAATTTCGAATCCATTGCAATAGCTTCATTTTCTTTGAAAATTCGCTAAAAGAAAAAAGTTTGAGGGGGTGTTATAAAAATTTTTTGCTGAGCGAATACATAGGTGTATTATTCACAGAATAATAAACCAAAAACGCTGCAAAGTCCTTGTCACATGGGTTTATTATTCTACTGGACATACCTACAGAAATGTTGGCTTTTCATTTATTGTTTCTTTCATGCGTAATAATCGAAATAGCTATTTCTGATGGTTTCCATTAATTTTGGCCCCCAAAACACAAATTAGGTACGCTCTTTTTAGCGAATTTTCGAAGAAAAAGAAGCTATTGTTCTCGGTCCAAAATTTTTAAAACTCGAATTTCCGAAAGATTTTTATACCAAAATCCGTTTCAGACCATCCTGAATTCCCTGCCGAAAGACACCAAAAATTATATGTATATAAGTTATAGTAGGTTCCTTGGGAGTTGACTTTTTAAAAAGCACGAACTGGGAATTTACAAGTGTTCTTTATTTCGGAAAATACACGGAAGACTTCGTAGCGGTAAAATTACGGGGAACACGGAACACAGGGTTGATCGTACAGCAGCGAGCCGAGAACTGAAGGTTCGAGCTTGCTCGCAGGGGTTATATCGTCTATCATGACTGCGTCAGCAGTAAGTGTCGGTCGGGCGCTATAACTCTTCCCTCCCTATAGAAAAAATTGAAATTTAGAAGAAATTTCAATTTTTCAATTTCGACAAACAATCATGACACACTATACAACCTTACAGTAGCATAAAATGAGGTGGACACAGCTTGGTAGAAATTTTGTTTTACAATTAATTACAATACAAGTATACGATTAATCCGATCAATTAATTAAATAACAATATAATTATACGATTAATATAATCATATACAACCAATACAACAATATAATTGTACAATCAATGTAAGTATAGAACAATATAAACATAATAACGTATGATAACCAGAATTGACAACATAATGATGGTAAACAGACGTAAAACTGGCATGATTTTATGAACATGATAACTTGAGTTTCATTTCGGGTTAGGGGTTATTTTGTGAATTTGGAACGTTTCTTTTATGTTTATGGAAACGATATCCTGTGTACGCAAAGAATGATATAAGGCTGACGTACAATAGGATTGTCCAAGCACTGGGAGATATATGACTTATTATGAGTTCTTTTGTACTTGGTATGGGGACCGAAGGGGGTGATAATTGCTTTAGGGTTCTTAATTTCGTTATGGCAGTGGGTTTCTTATTCAAATCCCAATTATGCTTTTGGAACATGACCATGGAGGGGGTGTGGTTACTGTGGGAGGGTGGAGTCGTTAAAGTTTGATTCCTGTATTCTATGGTGCTCTTGCCCGGGGAGATAAGGAAAATTCCGTGGAGGGTCTTGAATTGTATATTATCATGGAGGATAATTTTTATCTGATCTTCGTAGGGGAATAAAAAGACGTAACGGTTTGTTTCTTCCAAGAGTTCCACGTGATTTTGTGGTAGGTCTAATTGAATTAAGTCGCAACGACCGTTGATACCCTTAGTGAGAATGTCTGACTCGCAGTCATGTTCACCGGATAGCTGAAGGCTGTTAGGGCATAAGTAATAATCACGTCCGTATTCGCACGGTTTGTCGAGAAATCGTATCTCGTTTTTGGATTTTAGAGCATACTTGGCAGTGGGTAGGACAGTTGCATAATAATTGGGGACGAAGGTTGGTAGGGATTGAAGGAGAATCAAGTCGTAATGTGCAGGATGGACGATGGGGACATCCAGGAAATAGACGATTTCCTCGTAGCCTATGAAGCATGTTACCTTGATGTGATTTTGGATTTCCCATAGCGCTTCTCCTTCAAAGAGGGGTAACCTATCACCATAAAATGGTATTAAGTTTCTTAGGATTTTCTGTAGGGTTTCTGGTTTAATAATACTAGGGTGGAGTTTGCCTAATTTACAAAAAGTGACTGAATTTTCTATGTCTTGGGTCAGATCTGAAATTATTTGTAGCAACAGTAGATTATGCTCGAGTGCGTTTTCTACCTGTCCTGCATGGGTTGCAAGGGAACTTGCTTCCTTTAATCGCTCTATTTCGAAGGCCAGAATATCGTGATTGTAGTTGATATCTAAGATGGTCCTGTTCAATTCTTCTACAAATCCTTCGTTTATTGAGTAGTGATGACTAATTTGTTGGGACAGTATCTCTTGGTTTGTGTGTAGGTGTTGGAGGATCTGATTAAATTTTTCCTCGTCGTTGGCGTCTAAATTTCCCGTGATAAATTTGATTACGGAGCCTAAACCGTTAAGCAGTCCTCGCCTCTGACGGCGGGGTAAGGTTGAAGCAAATAATCTTCCTTCTATTATTTTTAGCATATGTTCAATGGCTTGAGTTCGAGTTCGAACTATCTTTTGGACTTCACTGTCAGTTTCTATTATCTGGTTAATGTCCTGGAAATGGGCTTTAATTTGGTTTACTTGATTGAGAACTCCTCCGAGCTGGTAGTAGTGAGCAACAGTGTGGTAATAGTGGATTGTTCGGGCGGAACCTAATCGAATGGGCAGTAAACCTAAATTGGAGGTAATGTTTTCAATTTCTAATCCTTTGGTAATTAGTATAGTCGAGAGTGATAGAAGAACGGTGACGGCAGAGCGGCTGTCCATAATCCGGAAGTGGTTCAAGTCAGTAACGTCCTGGAATATTAAGGGTCATGAGCTAGAGTCGGAGCCAGAGCTGGGTGGTGGGGAGTGGTAGGGTTTCCTTGCTATAGGAACAGGAATTCCAGAAGTACTGGGCTGAGGGGAGTCTATACGAGATAGCCTAGCTGGAGGGGTGTCTGGTGGTATGGGTAACGCTTTACGAGGGAATCTAGATGGAGGGGTGTCTGGTGGTATAGGTAACGCTTTGCGAGGGAACCTGGATGGAGGGGTGTCTGGTGGTATAGGTAACGCTTTGCGAGGGAACCTGGATGGAGGGGTGTCTGGTGGTATGGGTAACGCTTTGCGAGGCAACCTAACTGGTAGGAAGTCCGGTGGTGCGGGCAATGATCCCTCAGGAGAAGGTAGAGGAACTGGGGAGGGAGTTGACTCCATTCTTGGGATTCTGGAGAGGTCTTTACAATGTCGTTTTGGGGCAGGGCTCGACGAGCTCGTCTCTGAAGGAGGCGGTCTCGAGTTGGGTGGCGACGGTAAGAGTCTATCCCGCTTTTGGCTGTTAGTCGGTGGGGGAAAGGAATAGAAAGTGGCCGTTTGGGGAATCGTGGGGAGGTTAACGGGTGAAGGGAAACTGTCTTCGGAGGGTGAGTAACTAGAAGAACTAGACATCGGGGTTTGTGGTACTACTCTGGGCCTTTTGATGTTAGACATGTGGATCTTTGGTTGGGTGTTAGCATGCCGGGGTGTTATTTCGGCCGTATGCTTGGTTTTGTCCACGGACTTCACCTGTTCCGGGTTATACAGGGGTTTGGTCTTACTTTGAAGTTGTTTGGTCCTTACATAAACAGTGTCAGGGATTTCTGGAGGGTCTTCCCGAGTAGCATTTCTGTTTTCCGTTACCCTTTCCTTGAGTTGTGTGCCATTGTCCTTAATGTTTTGGTAGAGCGCTTTCATTTTTTCGCGGTGTTTGACGAGGTAATCGTTGGCGAGGCGTTCGTCCAAGTTTAACTTGAGGAGGTTTTCGTCTGAAATGTGACCTTGGATTATTTCGAACGGGGTCAGGGACGTTGTAGAATGGATCGAATTGTTGTATGCGATCAAGGCATACTGTACCCGGGTTTCCACATCGTCTCTTTTGAATGCTTCTTGGCAGTTCAGAAGCCGGAGATGTTCAATTACGGTCGAGTGGAATCGTTCGACAGGGCCATTCGAATCTGGGTGTTGGCTCGATATGAAGTGAGCATCAATATTGTGGTTAGCTAATAATTCCTTGACTAGGGAAGAGTTTAGGTCGGCCGCGTTATCGGAAATGAGTTTTTTGGGAATGCCATGGTGCGAGAAATATTTGAGCAAGGCTCGAACTACGTCGAGACTAGTATTAGTCGGTACCATGTACATTTGGGCGTATTTGGAAAAGGGGTCGAAAACGGTCAAGAATTTTGTTCGGTCTATGGTGATTTTGTCAATGTGCAGGGTCTCGAAAGGCCGGGATGCCGTGGGAGTCAAGTTATATTTGATTTTCAGGGGATGCCTGTCGTACTTAGTTCGTAGGCAGACGTCGCATTGGTTTATGAAGCTCTGAATGGTCGCTTTCTGGTTGGGCCAGAAATGGCTTCGTTTAAGATGTTCATACGTCTCAGGAATTCCTCGGTGGTTAGTCTTACCTACATGATAGGACTTTATGAGTTCCTGGACGTCCTCTTCAGACTCAATGTCTTCCAATAATTTAGGAAATTTGGCCATGAGGATTTCTGACTCCTTGAATGTGCGAGTCATTATGGCAGCAAATCTCTGGAAGAATCGATCGTCTGGATCGTCATGGAAGTAGATCGCATAACGAACTTGGGGCCTGACATACTCCTTGACGAACTCGACTATGTCCTTGTCCAGATGGTAGTGGGATAGTTCTGCGGTCACTCGGGTTTTGGTGGAATTAAAAAGGTGCTTTATTGAGGGTTTCCGTGGGAGTGAGGTCACTAATTTGAATATTATCTGATTTTTGGCCTGGTTAACGGGTCCTTCTCTTACGGGGATTGTCATGGGCGGTATGTTAGTGGTAGTGTGTTCGGGGACCGTCAAAGAGGGAGCTTGAGTGTCGGCGTGGACATCTAGAGATTGATTGCTTCCTCCAAGTGCTTGCCTAGAACGCGAGAATGTTGCCAGTATTTCGGAAATGGCTCGATTTTCGTTTTCTGCGGTTCTGGGGGAACTAGGGGCTGCGAGGAGTGCGTCCAGTTGCAATTCGGGGAGTTCCATTGGAATGCTCTCAAGCAACTCCTCGATATTGATCGGTGACATGGGATTTGCGGCTGGTGGATCTGACTCCAGGTGATTAAGCTCAATTCGAGAGAGAGCGTCAGCTACATAGTTGGACTTTCCAGGGTGGTAGTGGATTTCGAAGTTAAAATCACTGATTTTCAACCTCCATCGATAGAGTTTGGAGTTGGGGTCCTTCATTGCAAATAACCATTGCAATGGTTTATGGTCAGTGAATAACAGGAACTTCTGCCCGTATAGATAGTGGCGGAAGGCCTTCAGGGCATTTAGTACTGCAAGAAGTTCCTTTTCATTAGTTGCATATTTTTTCTCTGTCTCTGAGAGCGTTTTGCTGGTATAAGCAATTGGGAGATCAGAACCGTTAAAGTCTTGGCTCAAGACAGCGCCTGTAGCAAAATCGCTTGCATCACAAGTCACTCTGAACTGTTTGTTAAAGTCGGGGTATTTTAATATTGGGTCATTGCAAAGAAGCGTGGTACAAGTTTTGAAGCTTCTTTCGAATTCTGGGGACTTGGATGTTATTTTTCCATCCTTTTTCAAGGCGGAGGTCAGGGGTTTAGTCAGAGCAGCAAAGCCCTTGATAAACCTACGGTAGTAGCCAATGAGCCCTAAGAACCTTTTGATCTCGGTTCTTGTGCGAGGCATTGGGAATTTTTCGATCGCACGTATTTTCTCGGGGTTTGGTTTGACTCCATCGGGGGTTACTACGTGACCTAGATATGCTAACTCCCTTTTCAGAAATTCCGTCTTGTCTGGCTGGATTTTCAGGTTTGCCTGTCGAAGACGGTCGAAAATTTTCCTCAGACGAACAACGTGTTCTTGCAAACTAGCCGAGAATATTAAGATATCGTCGAGATAAACCAGACATATCTCATTATTCAAGCCCCTCAGACAATTGTTCATCATTCGTTGGAATGTAGCCGGGGCGTTACACAAGCCAAAGGGCATTCTGAGGTATTCGTAATGTTGGTTGTCAGTGGAGAAAGCGGTTTTGGGAATTGAGTCTTCATCTAGTTCAATTTGATGAAAACCTTGTGCGAGGTCGAGGGTCGAAAGGTAATTGCAACGGCCAAGTTTGTCGAGGAGTTCGGATATGTTAGGTAGGGGAAACCGATCTGAGATCGTGGCTTCGTTTAATTTTCGGAAATCGATGACCATGCGATATTTGGTTTTTCCTGAAGCGTCCATTTTCTTTGGTACAATCCAAAGGGGCGCATTGTAGGGAGAGTTAGAAGGGCGTATGATTTTCTGGGCAAGTAGGTTGTCAACTTGTTTGGCCACTTCTTCTTTATAAATGTGGGGATACCTGTACGGTTTTACAAAGATGGGAATTTCGTCCTTTGTACGAATGTGGTGTTTGACCTCATTCGTGAAAGTCAAAGGACCTTCACTCTCTTGGAAAAGATCTGCATAGTCATGAATCAATTTTCTAATAGCCTTGTTCTCTTCGGGGTTTAGGTGGTCTAGTCTAAATTTCGAATAGTCTATCCAACGGTTTTGCTTACAGGAGGGGGAGGTATCGCAATAGTTGTTAAGGTTGTTTTCGGGTTCCTCATTTTTAAACTGTCCTTTAGGGATTGGTTCTGCATGGATTGGGTGAGTCAAGTGGAACCTAACAGGTTTTTCTTCTGAGTTCGTGACGTGTACAAATGCTTTTGAGTTCTTAACCCTCACTATGGCTGATGGTATTTGCAAACCAGGGAAATTGATAGAGTCGATCAAAGCTTCGCCATTCTCGACGTTACCAATCTCTACCTGTACCTGCTGAATAGTCCTGGCATCGATTAGGAATGACACAGTATTTTCCTCGGGGCACAGACATCCGTTCGCAAAGTAGAGGGGTAAGTTGACGTTTGGTGTACGCAGCAAGTTATTTTTCAGGTCCACGGAAGCATTTAGTGTCCGTAAGTTGTCTAGTCCCAATAGTGCTTGGAAGTGGCTATGGAAATTGAATAATCGGAAGGGGAGATTTAGATGTTTTTCATTGAAAATTTCCCCACAAGGCATCAGGGTCATTTCCGTTATTGTGGACGAGCCGTGGGCTGTCTTAACTATACCCGATGCCGGTTGGATTTTCCTTTTGAAATAATTATGCGCTGTTTTTGGGAGAACGAAGGATCGAGTTGATCCGGTGTCGATTAGGAATTTTATCCCAGTTTTTGGGCAAACTATGAAAGGTAATTGGTAGCCGATGTGATTTAATTCGATGTGTTCTGGTTCAAATTTTTCGATGGGAGCTTTTGATTTAGGGGCAGGTTTTAACATTGGTATAGGATTTAATTTGGGAGCAGTTGCGGGGGCCGAAAAGGTTGGAGCGGGAGCTGACATTACTGTTGGGTGACCTCTGACGGGTCCTGAGGTTGTCCTAAAAAATGGTCCTGTGTGTGGTTCTGGTCGTCTTCAGTTGGAGGTTGGTCCTCCACTGATAAATTTTCGAATGTTTGAATTAGGTTGGGGTCATAGTACACCGGGGCTTGCAGGAAAGGGTCATAAACGAAATATCCTGAATTTGGCGAATACTCAGGGGTTTCGGGTTGCCGAATTTCCGAGTCTTCACACTGCATTTCTACATTGTGAAGGTTGCTCTTTGAGTGATCCTGACTGGAAGAGCGTGAGAGTTGGTGGGACCATGGTCGATTTGGAAGCGATTGTCTTTTGGGGGGTTGCTGACCTGGCGTAGCAGGTCTTTGGTTGAAAGAGTGGTGAACTGGTGGTCTATGAAAATTTTGGTAATGCCTGAAGGGCTGGTTGTAGGGTGTTGATGAAGGTCGGTAATTGTTATTCGGGCCAGAGGGACGGAATTGAGGAGTGGCGGGGCCGGTTTTTTGTGGCGGGGCTAATTTGGGTTTAGTTCTAAACTGAAACTCGTTTGTCAAAATCGCCATGCATTCTGCTAGGGTTGCTGGGTTCCTTGCTCGGATCAGAGATCCTACTGAATCATCCAGTCCCGTTACAAACACTCGAAGGGCTAAGCCCTGCACGAAGTCGACAAGTTCTTGCGAACTTTGTTCCTTCTGCAAGGAGGCGATGGTACTGTTTAAAATTGCCTCTAATCGAGAATAGAATTCAAAGCAACTTTCACTCTGTTTCTGCCTGAGACGGGCTAGTTCTGCTGTAAGAGTGAACTTGTCCCTGCGATCTCCGTACGACTCCAATAAGACGGAGCGTAACTCCGCCCAGTTGTGAGGGTCGGCAGCGAAAACGCGTTTCGCTGGATCGCCTTTGATTCTTGATAGGATGCCCTCGAATAACAAATCGTTTTGTAGGGTATTTTGGTTTGTGGGGTCAAAGAAATGGTTGAAAAGTTTATCGCATACCGTTATAAATCTGGTAAGGATAAGGGGATCGGTGGCGTTAAAGTCTGGGAGCAATGCGAAATGTGATTCGTTTAATGTTGGGAAGGGCATAGAATTTTGGCTTCTTAAAGGGAGATTGAAATTTTGCCTACTCGTAATCGGGGTTCCGACGGAATTTTGTTCGTTTCCCGCGCTTGTTCCTTGGTGGGTTTCCGATGAACCTTCCATTTCGGTGCTGTCTAATCTGGACCAACGGAGTGTTCTAATCCAATCAATATAAGGATCGGACCTCGAACGAGACGATGATTTCGTAGTTTTGGGAATTTTGGACAGCCTTGTACAATACTATAGGTAGGTTGTAAACTGTGGCGACAGATAATGTGACAAAATATGACAGAAATATGACAGAAAATATGACAAAATAGGAAACAATTATGAAAGCTGAAAAGATAAATAAATATGTTATGCAGTTAAGTTCAGAGATTCGTCAATTGAGAGGTTCGTTGGATCTGCTTCGAGATGATTTAAAGGGCGTCGGATGTTGTAACTGGAGAGGTGTTGATAAGATTCTACGAAGTGTGACTGAAGCGAGCGGACTGCGTCCCTTCCGATGATTTTTTTTTTTTTTATTTTTTTTTTTTTATTTGTTTGTTTTGTTTTAATTCTAGAAGGACTTCTCTTGGAAGCTACTAACCACTCATGGGTTTGATAATTGAATTTAATTATTTAATTTTGAGGTTTCTTAAATTTACAGGCGGGGGATGCCTGGCTTCGGTAATCAGGGCAGATTGGATCGAAGTCTTTTCAGACGGGCGTGTCTGACTTCACTAGTCAACGACTGGAATGAAGATTTTGTGAAATGACCGGGCTTGGTCAGTACTAGGAACTATATGGGTCAAGATTACCTATAGAATCCTAGGAGTTCTTGGCAAGCTGCTGAGATAGTATACCTGGTATGGTAATCCGATATTCCCTGAAGTCTGCGTGATCGGCGAAGTGGAGAGCCGATGCACTTTATCCGATTGTAATTCCGATGCACTTTCACTTATCACAGTTCGGTTGACGAACTCCCGGGCACTTGAAGGCTTCGACGAAATTTCCGCGGAGACGATGGTCGGTCGCGAATATAATTTCTGAGTGTCGAAATTGTGTCTCCAAATGTCCTCCAGTGACTGCGTCAGTTATAGTAGGTTCCTTGGGAGTTGACTTTTTAAAAAGCACGAACTGGGAATTTACAAGTGTTCTTTATTTCGGAAAATACACGGAAGACTTCGTAGCGGTAAAATTACGGGGAACACGGAACACAGGGTTGATCGTACAGCAGCGAGCCGAGAACTGAAGGTTCGAGCTTGCTCGCAGGGGTTATATCGTCTATCATGACTGCGTCAGCAGTAAGTGTCGGTCGGGCGCTATAACTTATATATATATATATATATATTTATATATTTGTATATTTATATATTTATATATTTATATATATATTTATATATGTATGTGTCATTCCAGACGATAACTCTCGAAAGAATTGAGATAAAAAGTTCAAATTTGCACGAAAAATCTGTCTTGGCAATCGACAGGCTAAGTTCGAAGATGGGCTGAATCGGGTCACCCTAAGGGGGAGTTTTGGGGAGTTTTAGGGGGGAAAATTACCCATAAATTCCCAAAATGAAAAAGTCTGACAAGTGACACCTCATTTTAGCGAATTTTCGAAGAAAAAGAAGCTATTGTTCTCGGTCCAAAATTTTTATAACTCGAATTTCCGAAAGATTTTTATACCAAAATCCGTTTCAGACCATCCTGAATTCCCTGCCGAAAGACACCAAAAATTATATGTATATATAAGTTATAGCGCCCGACCGACACTTACTGCTGACGCAGTCATGATAGACGATATAACCCCTGCGAGCAAGCTCGAACCTTCAGTTCTCGGCTCGCTGCTGTACGATCAACCCTGTGTTCCGTGTTCCCCGTAATTTAACCGCTACGAAGTCTTCCGTGTATTTTCCGAAAATAAAGAACACTTGTAAATTCCCAGTTCGTGCTTTTTAAAAAGTCAACTCCCAAGGAACCTACTATAACTGGCGCAGTCACTGGAGGACA
Organism: Leptopterna dolabrata; assembly: GCA_954871275.1. Lineage (NCBI taxonomy): Eukaryota > Metazoa > Arthropoda > Insecta > Hemiptera > Miridae > Leptopterna > Leptopterna dolabrata. The sequence continues at coordinate 59,374 of CATPAC010000161.1, forward strand.
TTTGGAGACACAATTTCGACACTCAGAAATTATATTCGCGACCGACCATCGTCTCCGCGGAAATTTCGTCGAAGCCTTCAAGTGCCCGGGAGTTCGTCAACCGAACTGTGATAAGTGAAAGTGCATCGGAATTACAATCGGATAAAGTGCATCGGCTCTCCACTTCGCCGATCACGCAGACTTCAGGGAATATCGGATTACCATACCAGGTATACTATCTCAGCAGCTTGCCAAGAACTCCTAGGATTCTATAGGTAATCTTGACCCATATAGTTCCTAGTACTGACCAAGCCCGGTCATTTCACAAAATCTTCATTCCAGTCGTTGACTAGTGAAGTCAGACACGCCCGTCTGAAAAGACTTCGATCCAATCTGCCCTGATTACCGAAGCCAGGCATCCCCCGCCTGTAAATTTAAGAAACCTCAAAATTAAATAATTAAATTCAATTATCAAACCCATGAGTGGTTAGTAGCTTCCAAGAGAAGTCCTTCTAGAATTAAAACAAAACAAACAAATAAAATAAAAAAAATAAAAAAAAAAAAATCATCCGAAGGGACGCAGTCCGCTCGCTTCAGTCACACTTCGTAGAATCTTATCAACACCTCTCCAGTTACAACATCCGACGCCCTTTAAATCATCTCGAAGCAGATCCAACGAACCTCTCAATTGACGAATCTCTGAACTTAACTGCATAACATATTTATTTATCTTTTCAGCTTTCATAATTGTTTCCTATTTTGTCATATTTTCTGTCATATTTCTGTCATATTTTGTCACATTATCTGTCGCCACATTTTACAACCTACCTATAGTATTGTACAAGGCTGTCCAAAATTCCCAAAACTACGAAATCATCGTCTTGTTCGAGGTCCGATCCTTATATTGATTGGATTAGAACACTCCGTTGGTCCAGATTAGACAGCACCGAAATGGAAGGTTCATCAGAAACCCACCAAGGAACAAGCGCGGGAAACGAACAAAATTCCGTCGGAACCCCGATTACGAGTAGGCAAAATTTCAATCTCCCTTTAAGAAGCCAAAATTCTATGCCCTTTCCAACATTAAAGGAATCACATTTCGCATTGCTCCCAGACTTTAACGCCACCGATCCCCTTATCCTTACCAGATTTATAACGGTATGCGATAAACTTTTCAACCATTTCTTCGACCCCACAAACCAAAATACCCTACAAAACGATTTGTTATTCGAGGGCATCCTATCAAGAATCAAAGGCGATCCAGCGAAACGCGTTTTCGCTGCCGACCCTCACAACTGGGCGGAGTTACGCTCCGTCTTACTGGAGTCGTACGGAGATCGCAGGGACAAGTTCACTCTTACAGCGGAACTAGCCCGTCTCAGGCAGAAACAGACTGAAAGTTGCTTTGAATTTTATTCTCGATTAGAGGCAATTTTAAACAGTACCATCGCCTCCTTGCAGAAGGAACAAAGTTCGCAAGAACTTGTTGACTTCGTGCAGGGCTTAGCCCTTCGAGTGTTTGTAACGGGACTGGATGATTCAGTAGGATCTCTGATCCGAGCAAGGAACCCAGCAACCCTAGCAGAATGCATGGCGATTTTGACAAACGAGTTTCAGTTTAGAACTAAACCCAAATTAGCCCCGCCACAAAAAACCGGCCCCGCCACTCCTCAATTCCGTCCCTCTGGCCCGAATAATAATTACCGACCTTCATCAACACCCTACAACCAGCCCTTCAGGCATTACCAAAATTTTCATAGACCACCAGTTCACCACTCTTTCAACCAAAGACCCGCTACGCCAGGTCAGCAACCCCCCAAAAGACAATCGCTCCCAAATCGACCATGGTCCCACCAACTCTCACGCTCTTCCAGTCAGGATCACTCAAAGAGCAACCTTCACAATGTAGAAATGCAGTGTGAAGACTCGGAAATTCGGCAACCCGAAACCCCTGAGTATTCGCCAAATTCAGGATATTTCGTTTATGACCCTTTCCTGCAAGCCCCGGTGTACTATGACCCCAACCTAATTCAAACATTCGAAAATTTATCAGTGGAGGACCAACCTCCAACTGAAGACGACCAGAACCACACACAGGACCATTTTTTAGGACAACCTCAGGACCCGTCAGAGGTCACCCAACAGTAATGTCAGCTCCCGCTCCAACCTTTTCGGCCCCCGCAACTGCTCCCAAATTAAATCCTATACCAATGTTAAAACCTGCCCCTAAATCAAAAGCTCCCATCGAAAAATTTGAACCAGAACACATCGAATTAAATCACATCGGCTACCAATTACCTTTCATAGTTTGCCCAAAAACTGGGATAAAATTCCTAATTGACACCGGATCAACTCGATCCTTCGTTCTCCCAAAAACAGCGCATAATTATTTCAAAAAGAAAATCCAACCGGCATCGGGTATAGTTAAGACAGCCCACGGCTCGTCCACAATAACGGAAATGACCCTGATGCCTTGTGGGGAAATTTTCAATGAAAAACATCTAAATCTCCCCTTCCGATTATTCAATTTCCATAGCCACTTCCAAGCACTATTGGGACTAGACAACTTACGGACACTAAATGCTTCCGTGGACCTGAAAAATAACTTGCTGCGTACACCAAACGTCAACTTACCCCTCTACTTTGCGAACGGATGTCTGTGCCCCGAGGAAAATACTGTGTCATTCCTAATCGATGCCAGGACTATTCAGCAGGTACAGGTAGAGATCGGTAATGTCGAGAATGGCGAAGCTTTGATCGACTCTATCAATTTCCCTGGTTTGCAAATACCATCAGCCATAGTGAGGGTTAAGAACTCAAAAGCATTTGTGCACGTCACGAACTCAGAAGAAAAACCTGTTAGGTTCCACTTGACTCACCCAATCCATGCAGAACCAATCCCTAAAGGACAGTTTAAAAATGAGGAACCCGAAAACAACCTTAACAACTATTGTGACACCTCCCCCTCCTGTAAGCAAAACCGTTGGATAGACTATTCGAAATTTAGACTAGACCACCTAAACCCCGAAGAGAACAAGGCTATTAGAAAATTGATTCATGACTATGCAGATCTTTTCCAAGAGAGTGAAGGTCCTTTGACTTTCACGAATGAGGTCAAACACCACATTCGTACAAAGGACGAAATTCCCATCTTTGTAAAACCGTACAGGTATCCCCACATTTATAAAGAAGAAGTGGCCAAACAAGTTGACAACCTACTTGCCCAGAAAATCATACGCCCTTCTAACTCTCCCTACAATGCGCCCCTTTGGATTGTACCAAAGAAAATGGACGCTTCAGGAAAAACCAAATATCGCATGGTCATTGATTTCCGAAAATTAAACGAAGCCACGATCTCAGATCGGTTTCCCCTACCTAACATATCCGAACTCCTCGACAAACTTGGCCGTTGCAATTACTTTTCGACCCTCGACCTCGCACAAGGTTTTCATCAAATCGAACTAGATGAGGACTCAATTCCCAAAACCGCTTTCTCCACTGACAACCAACATTACGAATACCTCAGAATGCCCTTTGGCTTGTGTAACGCCCCGGCTACATTCCAACGAATGATGAACAATTGTCTGAGGGGCTTGAATAATGAGATATGTCTGGTTTATCTCGACGATATCTTAATATTCTCGGCTAGTTTGCAAGAACACGTTGTTCGTCTGAGGAAAATTTTCGACCGTCTTCGACAGGCAAACCTGAAAATCCAGCCAGACAAGACGGAATTTCTGAAAAGGGAGTTAGCATATCTAGGTCACGTAGTAACCCCCGATGGAGTCAAACCAAACCCCGAGAAAATACGTGCGATCGAAAAATTCCCAATGCCTCGCACAAGAACCGAGATCAAAAGGTTCTTAGGGCTCATTGGCTACTACCGTAGGTTTATCAAGGGCTTTGCTGCTCTGACTAAACCCCTGACCTCCGCCTTGAAAAAGGATGGGAAAATAACATCCAAGTCCCCAGAATTCGAAAGAAGCTTCAAAACTTGTACCACGCTTCTTTGCAATGACCCAATATTAAAATACCCCGACTTTAACAAACAGTTCAGAGTGACTTGTGATGCAAGCGATTTTGCTACAGGCGCTGTCTTGAGCCAAGACTTTAACGGTTCTGATCTCCCAATTGCTTATACCAGCAAAACGCTCTCAGAGACAGAGAAAAAATATGCTACTAATGAAAAGGAACTTCTTGCAGTACTAAATGCCCTGAAGGCCTTCCGCCACTATCTGTACGGGCAGAAGTTCCTGTTATTCACTGACCACAAACCATTGCAATGGTTATTTGCAATGAAGGACCCCAACTCCAAACTCTATCGATGGAGGTTGAAAATCAGTGATTTTAACTTCGAAATCCACTACCACCCTGGAAAGTCCAACTATGTAGCTGACGCTCTCTCTCGAATTGAGCTTAATCACCTGGAGTCAGATCCACCAGCCGCAAATCCCATGTCACCGATCAATATCGAGGAGTTGCTTGAGAGCATTCCAATGGAACTCCCCGAATTGCAACTGGACGCACTCCTCGCAGCCCCTAGTTCCCCCAGAACCGCAGAAAACGAAAATCGAGCCATTTCCGAAATACTGGCAACATTCTCGCGTTCTAGGCAAGCACTTGGAGGAAGCAATCAATCTCTAGATGTCCACGCCGACACTCAAGCTCCCTCTTTGACGGTCCCCGAACACACTACCACTAACATACCGCCCATGACAATCCCCGTAAGAGAAGGACCCGTTAACCAGGCCAAAAATCAGATAATATTCAAATTAGTGACCTCACTCCCACGGAAACCCTCAATAAAGCACCTTTTTAATTCCACCAAAACCCGAGTGACCGCAGAACTATCCCACTACCATCTGGACAAGGACATAGTCGAGTTCGTCAAGGAGTATGTCAGGCCCCAAGTTCGTTATGCGATCTACTTCCATGACGATCCAGACGATCGATTCTTCCAGAGATTTGCTGCCATAATGACTCGCACATTCAAGGAGTCAGAAATCCTCATGGCCAAATTTCCTAAATTATTGGAAGACATCGAGTCTGAAGAGGACGTCCAGGAACTCATAAAGTCCTATCATGTAGGTAAGACTAACCACCGAGGAATTCCTGAGACGTATGAACATCTTAAACGAAGCTATTTCTGGCCCAACCAGAAAGCGACCATTCAGAGCTTCATAAACCAATGCGACGTCTGCCTACGAACTAAGTACGACAGGCATCCCCTGAAAATCAAATATAACTTGACTCCCACGGCATCCCGGCCTTTCGAGACCCTGCACATTGACAAAATCACCATAGACCGAACAAAATTCTTGACCGTTTTCGACCCCTTTTCCAAATACGCCCAAATGTACATGGTACCGACTAATACTAGTCTCGACGTAGTTCGAGCCTTGCTCAAATATTTCTCGCACCATGGCATTCCCAAAAAACTCATTTCCGATAACGCGGCCGACCTAAACTCTTCCCTAGTCAAGGAATTATTAGCTAACCACAATATTGATGCTCACTTCATATCGAGCCAACACCCAGATTCGAATGGCCCTGTCGAACGATTCCACTCGACCGTAATTGAACATCTCCGGCTTCTGAACTGCCAAGAAGCATTCAAAAGAGACGATGTGGAAACCCGGGTACAGTATGCCTTGATCGCATACAACAATTCGATCCATTCTACAACGTCCCTGACCCCGTTCGAAATAATCCAAGGTCACATTTCAGACGAAAACCTCCTCAAGTTAAACTTGGACGAACGCCTCGCCAACGATTACCTCGTCAAACACCGCGAAAAAATGAAAGCGCTCTACCAAAACATTAAGGACAATGGCACACGACTCAAGGAAAGGGTAACGGAAAACAGAAATGCTACTCGGGAAGACCCTCCAGAAATCCCTGACACTGTTTATGTAAGGACCAAACAACTTCAAAGTAAGACCAAACCCCTGTATAACCCGGAACAGGTGAAGTCCGTGGACAAAACCAAGCATACGGCCGAAATAACACCCCGGCATGCTAACACCCAACCAAAGATCCACATGTCTAACATCAAAAGGCCCAGAGTAGTACCACAAACCCCGATGTCTAGTTCTTCTAGTTACTCACCCTCCGAAGACAGTTTCCCTTCACCCGTTAACCTCCCCACGATTCCCCAAACGGCCACTTTCTATTCCTTTCCCCCACCGACTAACAGCCAAAAGCGGGATAGACTCTTACCGTCGCCACCCAACTCGAGACCGCCTCCTTCAGAGACGAGCTCGTCGAGCCCTGCCCCAAAACGACATTGTAAAGACCTCTCCAGAATCCCAAGAATGGAGTCAACTCCCTCCCCAGTTCCTCTACCTTCTCCTGAGGGATCATTGCCCGCACCACCGGACATCCTACCAGTTAGGTTGCCTCGCAAAGCGTTACCCATACCACCAGACACCCCTCCATCCAGGTTCCCTCGCAAAGCGTTACCCATACCACCAGACACCCCTCCATCCAGGTTCCCTCGCAAAGCATTACCTATACCACCAGACACCCCTCCATCTAGATTCCCTCGTAAAGCGTTACCCATACCACCAGACACCCCTCCAGCTAGGCTATCTCGTATAGACTCCCCTCAGCCCAGTACTTCTGGAATTCCTGTTCCTATAGCAAGGAAACCCTACCACTCCCCACCACCCAGCTCTGGTTCCGACTCTAGCTCATGACCCTTAATATTCCAGGACGTTACTGACTTGAACCACGGATTATGGACAGCCGCTCTGCCGTCACCGTTCTTCTATCACTCTCGACTATACTAATTACCAAAGGATTAGAAATTGAAAACATTACCTCCAATTTAGGTTTATTGCCCATTCGATTAGGTTCCGCCCGAACGATCCACTATTACCACACTGTTACTCACTACTACCAGCTCGGAGGAATTCTCAATCAAGTAAACCAAATTAAAGCCCATTTCCAGGACATTAACCAGATAATAGAAACTGACAGTGAAGTCCATAAGGTAGTTCGAACTCGAACTCAAGCCATTGAACATATGCTAAAAATAATAGAAGGAAGATTATTTGCTTCAACCTTACCCCGCCGTCAGAGGCGAGGACTGCTTAACGGTTTAGGCTCCGTAATCAAATTTATCACGGGAAATTTAGACGCCAACGACGAGGAAAAATTTAATCAGATCCTCCAACACCTACACACAAACCAAGAGATACTGTCCCAACAAATTAGTCATCACTACTCAATAAACGAAGGATTTGTAGAAGAATTGAACAGGACCATCTTAGATATCAACTACAATCACGATATTCTGGCCTTCGAAATAGAGCGATTAAAGGAAGCAAGTTCCCTTGCAACCCATGCAGGACAGGTAGAAAACGCACTCGAGCATAATCTACTGTTGCTACAAATAATTTCAGATCTGACCCAAGACATAGAAAATTCAGTCACTTTTTGTAAATTAGGCAAACTCCACCCTAGTATTATTAAACCAGAAACCCTACAGAAAATCCTAAGAAACTTAATACCATTTTATGGTGATAGGTTACCCCTCTTTGAAGGAGAAGCGCTATGGGAAATCCAAAATCACATCAAGGTAACATGCTTCATAGGCTACGAGGAAATCGTCTATTTCCTGGATGTCCCCATCGTCCATCCTGCACATTACGACTTGATTCTCCTTCAATCCCTACCAACCTTCATCCCCAATTATTATGCAACTGTCCTACCCACTGCCAAGTATGCTCTAAAATCCAAAAACGAGATACGATTTCTCGACAAACCGTGCGAATACGGACGTGATTATTACTTATGCCCTAACAGCCTTCAGCTATCCGGTGAACATGACTGCGAGTCTGACATTCTCACTAAGGGTATCAACGGTCGTTGCGACTTAATTCAATTAGACCTACCACAAAATCACGTGGAATTCTTGGAAGAAACAAACCGTTACGTCTTTTTATTCCCCTACGAAGATCAGATAAAAATTATCCTCCATGATAATATACAATTCAAGACCCTCCACGGAATTTTCCTTATCTCCCCGGGCAAGAGCACCATAGAATACAGGAATCAAACTTTAACGACTCCACCCTCCCACAGTAACCACACCCCCTCCATGGTCATGTTCCAAAAGCATAATTGGGATTTGAATAAGAAACCCACTGCCATAACGAAATTAAGAACCCTAAAGCAATTATCACCCCCTTCGGTCCCCATACCAAGTACAAAAGAACTCATAATAAGTCATATATCTCCCAGTGCTTGGACAATCCTATTGTACGTCAGCCTTATATCATTCTTTGCGTACACAGGATATCGTTTCCATAAACATAAAAGAAACGTTCCAAATTCACAAAATAACCCCTAACCCGAAATGAAACTCAAATTATCATGTTCATAAAATCATGTCAGTTTTACGTCTGTTTACCATCATTATGTTGTCAATTCTGGTTATCATACGTTATTATGTTTATATTGTTCTATACTTACATTGATTGTACAATTATATTGTTGTATTGGTTGTATATGATTATATTAATCGTATAATTATATTGTAATTTAATTAATTGATCGGACTAATCGTATACTTGTATTGTAATTAATTGTAAAACAAAATTTCTACCAAGCTGTGTCCACCTCATTTTATGCTACTGTAAGGTTGTATAGTGTGTCATGATTGTTTGTCGAAATTGAAAAATTGAAATTTCTTCTAAATTTCAATTTTTTCTATAGGGAGGGAAGAGTTATAGCGCCCGACCGACACTTACTGCTGACGCAGTCATGATAGACGATATAACCCCTGCGAGCAAGCTCGAACCTTCAGTTCTCGGCTCGCTGCTGTACGATCAACCCTGTGTTCCGTGTTCCCCGTAATTTAACCGCTACGAAGTCTTCCGTGTATTTTCCGAAAATAAAGAACACTTGTAAATTCCCAGTTCGTGCTTTTTAAAAAGTCAACTCCCAAGGAACCTACTATAACTTATATATATATATTTATATATATATTTATATATTTATATATATATTTATATATTTATATATATATTTATATATATATTTATATATGTATGTGTCATTCCAGACGATAACTCTCGAAAGAATTGAGATAAAAAGTTCAAATTTGCACGAAAAATCTGTCTTGGCAATTGACAGGCTAAGTTCGAAGATGGGCAGAATCGGGTCAACCTAAGGGGGAGTTTTGGGGAGTTTTAGGGGGGGGAAATTACCCATAAATTCCCAAAATGAAAAAGTCTGACAAGTGACACCTCATTTTAAAGGTTTTTGTACGCTGAACACGATGGTGAAATCAGAGTTGCGATATCTCATTCCGTTCTCAAACTGGAGCACTTTGAAGATGAAGGAACGTGGTTATTTCTTGAGATGTTCTTCCTGGTTCGTCTGCTCTAATCTGATAACGGAATGGGATATCGCAATTCTGACTTCACCATCGTGTTCAGCGTTGGAAAATCTACAAACCGAGGTGTTACTCGGCAAAAAATGGAACAAAAAATTTTTTACCTACGTACCCAATACCTACTCTTCTGGTATTCAAAACATTTTTGATTTCCCCCTCCCCCTCCTTCCACCCCAAATTTTACTTTGCGTAAAACTACTCCTGTTTTAATTTTGTATCAAGTTGGGAAAACATTGGCCGAAAATTAATTTTCAGAAAATTTTAGGCGGAGGAGGAAGATGCCGAAAACTTCGAAAATTCGCTCTTATAGCCATGCTGTATGACTGTGGTTTTAAAGGTTTTTGTACGCTGAACACGATGGTGAAATCAGAATTGCGATATCTCATTCCGTTCCCAAACTGGAGCACTTTGAAGATGAAGGAACGTGGTTATTTCTTGAGATGTTCTTCCTGGTTCGTCTGCTCTAATCTGATAACGGAATGGGATATCGCAATTCTGACTTCACCATCGTGTTCAGCGTTGGAAAATCTACAAACCGAGGTGTTACTCGGCAAAAAATGGAACAAAAAATTTTTTACCTACGTACCCAATACCTACTCTTCTGGTATTCAAAACATTTTTGATTTCCCCCTCCCCCTCCTTCCACCCCAAATTTTACTTTGCGTAAAACTACTCCTGTTTTAATTTTGTATGGTATCAAGTTGGGAAAACATTGACCGAAAATTAATTTTCAGAAAATTTTAGGCGGAGGAGGAAGATGCCGAAAACTTCGAAAATTCGCTCTTATAGCCATGCTGCATGACTGCGGTTTTTTTTCTTTTTTTTTAACTATCTTTGATCATTGGTAGTGCCATTTAATCGTCCTGAACCACGTCTTGACTCTTTTTCCAGTGTTATTATACAAACTGATGGTGATTTCAGACGATTTCCCAGGTTTTTCACTCATAAAAAATCAATTCTGGGAGCTGAACACTTGGTAGAACTCAATTTTCCACTCTTTGGTCAAAATCGACTTCATATTCGGTCTTCTCGTCCCCAAAAACATAGAAAACGATATCTCAGAAGCTCATGTTACCAATATGTTGCTAAAACGTAAAAAGTACCTATTTTTACACACATTTTCACTCATAACACCCCTGGGTATATTCCGATCGGGCTGAAAAGTTTCGGGACACAACTAGGGCCCAAATGGAGCATGTGTGCGAAAGAACGATTTTTTTAGACCGAAAATGAAGCCTGTACACATGATACGGCGGACGGCGTACGGCGGACGGCGGACGGCGGACGGCGTACGGCGGACGGACATTGCATTTTTGGAATCTATGCACCTTGAAACGTAAAAGAAAAAAGTTTGAGGGGGTGTTATAAAAATTTTTTGCTGAGCGAATACATAGGTGTATTATTCACAGAATAATAAACCAAAAGGAAGGGCCATCGTCAAGTCGAATGGCAAACAAGATGCAAGAGGACAAGAGCGGGCGAATCAACTTCACGCCCCAGTAGATCTAGAATATTCAGAATCCGAAAGTGATGGAGGATCGGGGCTAGGATGCCGACAGATTTCGAAGAACGGCTCAAAAGTAATGAGACCACTTCGAATGTTGTTTGATTCGGGTGCCTGCCGGTCAGTCATTACTGAGATGACTTGACAGTAACGCCGAGGTTTGAGGACCAACTAGACCCCCAACGGGACCTACAAACCAAATTTCATTAATTTCGGTTCATGGTAACTAAGAAAAGTGGTACGGCGTATTGCGGACGGACAGCAATTTTTTATTGCATTTTCGGATTCTCCTTTAAACGGAAACCATCAAATTGTGGGGGGGGGGGGGGGGGGTTAAAATTTGTCTTCATGCTTGATTCCAAAGGTTCATTATTGAAAATAATAAACCAAAAGAAGTATTCATTGTAGGAGAGTGCGGTTGGTCTCAAAATTCTTAGAATGGAATTAGAAACCAAATTTCGTTAATTTCGGCTCATGGTAACTAAGAAAAGTGTCAGTACGGTGGACAGACAGACATTTTTTTATTGCATTTTCGGATTCTACATACCCTTAAACGGAAACCATCAAATTTGGAGGGGGGGGGGGGGGTAAAAATTTGTCTTCATGCTTGATTCCAAAGGATCATTATTGAAAATAATAAACCAAAAACTTAACGTTACCTTTGTGCAAAACGTAGGTACCTACCTACTAGTTGTGAACTGTTTGACAAAAATGGAATTCGAAAAAGATTTTTCCTTCTAGTTGTTGCCTCCAACAGTAGGTGTACCTACCTAGTGTTCTTTATTTCTGTGATGTTTTCGAAAGACTGGCAGAGCTCAGTTGAAATGTAGTTACTTATATACAATTCTACAGTGTCAAAACAAAATTTGTGCAATAAATTCAGTTGGATCATTTCATGTACCAATTCAAACAACGACCTCACATTACCTATTTATATGGTAAATATATCTTTTTTTAAACCAAGGCTGTAGTTACTCTTTTTTGGAAGGGGAATCTGGTAACCCTAAGTTCAGAAAGGCTGAATATTATTCAGAAGGGAAAGAAAGGCAAGAAGGTGTAAACCAGGGGGGAGTTGGCTACCTGTTTTGCACCACCGGATGTGAGGGTTTAGAGTTCTTAGGAAATGGTTTGAAGCAAACCAGACGAGAAGGCTGAAGGGGAAAAATGGGATGGGGAGGGGGAGGGGGGTTATTTTTTGGAACTCGGGTAAAGACATCACGCCACACGAACCCTGGTCTTCCATTGGCTGTTGACTGTACACAGGCCACTGCCCCCTGAACTGTTTTTGCGTTAGGTCTTCAGTGCGATCAGTCACATCGGTCGGGTTAGGTGTTTTATTTTAGCCATTCCTGGTGTAAGTGTTTAGATTCAGTTCCGTTCCAGCCGATGCCTGCTCTGTGGATTCTGGATAACTCGACAACCACAACACTGTGAGTACCCTCAAGTCTTCACCTAATTACATGAGGTTTCCTATGTGCCTTTCTGTGGTATTCCTAAAAAATGGTTCCCACCTAACTCGTAATACCAACATTTAAGTTGCTGTGCCTGTTGAGGCCCATCCACACCGGGCGAGCCGACTCGCCCTGTGTGGACGCATTCGCGAACATTCGGCTCCGCTCGCGGCCGCTCCCACTTGGAGCACGTATGAATGAATGGTTTATTCTCAGTCAAGGAGTACATTACATTGTTCCAAACACCCTCATAGTACAAAAAAACGCTGCGATGTCCTTGTCACATGGGTTTATCATTCTACTGGACTTACTTACAGAAATGTTGGCTGTTCATTTATTGTTTCGTTCTTGTGAAATAATTTCACAAGAACGAATATTGAAATAGCTATTTTTGTTTCCACCAATTTTTGCCCCCAAAACACGAATTAGGTACGCTCCTTTTTTTTTTCAAATTATCTTAGATCAGTGGTAGTGGATGAAGTCAGGGAAAATTTCAACAGAGCCTTTCTATTAGGTAGGTCATAGATTAATCCCTTGGACCGCATCCTCGCAGCACCAAAACAGCAGTTGCCTGCAAACCTCGTCATCCCCCACTGTCATCGCCCATATCGTCCGACGTCACGAGACTTTCGGGATCACGTGTGAGCACTCCCGTTTTCCTTCTCCAATACCCACCATCTAGGCATACCCGTTCTCAGCTAACTCCGCTTTTTGCTTGCCCACACCCCTCATCTTTTACCGCCGCACTTCAACTTTTCGCCCCTTCCCAACAAAGCTATCTACCTATTGTCTCTTAGTTCACTGCCAACAATTATAGTCCGATCTAAGGGTGCGTGTCGAAAATTAGACTCGCGATGATTTGAAGATCCTGAAGATTTGAACATTTTTTAAGCTCATAACGAAGGGTAGATGCGGTGAGTTAGTGGAAATCCATCTTCAAAAACGACATGTATCAGAAGAAATAGTCTTTATTTCCACGAGAATTACTTACACTTGTAGACCGGTTTCGGATGTTAAACCATTATCAATACAACATACATCATTCTGTGTCAGTATGTTGTATTGATTGTATTGTTTAACATCCGAAACCGGTCTACAAGTGTAAGTAATTCTCGTGGAAATAAAGACTATTTCTTCTGATACATCTCGTTTTTTTAAGCTCCCTTCAAATATCGCGGTAATTTACAAAAAAATCCTTCTAAAATCTAACTCATGCTCTACAGATCTTGCATGAACCCTTTTCCAAATCAAATTAATCGTTTTCCAAAGCAAATGAATCCTTTTGCCAAATTCAGCCAAATGCGAGGAAACTAAAAAAATTATCAGTTCCAGTCTTGAGAAACAATGCAACAGTTAGAGGAAAACTCACTATATTATAATATACAAAATAAATTCAAAATAGAATCGATGTTTTGAAAGATAAACTATCACAACAACAATATTGACACATAAATCCAGTATTGGTATTTGACTCGAAAATATTGTAAAAACTATATTTCGCCTACCTTCCAAAAAACTTTTCAGTGTAAACAACGCTATGAATGATTAACAAACTGGAGTGCGGGTGGAAAACGGGAGTGCTCACACGTGATCCCGAACGTCTCGTGTCCGACGTCTGCCTTACAACCCGGTAGCCGAATCAGTTCAGTTTCCGCTACGATTTGCCGACGCCGAACCTCTGCCAAACTTTTTGCCTAATTTGCACGTGCATCACGCAAATTCCGACTGTGCTTACACCATTCATATTGGTTTCGCATCCAAATATTGCGAAATCACCACTAACTTCGATCTGCGGACAACTGAGCGGCCGCTTATCAGAATTTCTGGCGAAATTGCTTCCCCCTTGGCAATTTATACACCTCTTTCAAGGAGCAGCCCGCCTGCAACGGACTAATTGGGTAAGGTCTGACCATTTCTACCTATTTTGTCTCCTCATCCTTCGGATCTGCACAGCGTCAACTTCATCTGGGCCCCAAAAAGCGCTTTTTATTTTTATAATTTGACTTTTCAAGTGCGTACCTTTATTTTACATCAACTTTGATTTTGGCCTCTGTAAATATAACATGAGCTCATAATTTTCAATTCTCTTGTGGTTCTTATCGCAATTCCGAAAGGCTCATATTTACCAGTTCTGAAAGCAGGGGAGAATACAAACCAGCTACCTGCTTGTGCAGCGCTGATAATTTGCTAAGGTCCTTCGTTCAATGCATAACCTATGGATGATAGGCTGATGTTTGAGAAGTTGAACATAACCAATTTCAACTCAACTATCCAGGTAGTGCCATTTAATCATCTTGATCCACGTATTGACACTTTTTCCATTGTTATCATTAAACAAATTGATGGTGATTTCAGAAGATTTTCCAGGTTTTTGACTCATAAAAAAATCAATTTTGGGAGCTGAACATTTGGTACAACCTCAATTTTCCATTTTCGTCCCCAAAAACATGGAAAACGACGCCTCAAAAGCTCATGTTGCTAAAACAAAAAGTACCTATTTTTATACACATTTTCACTCATAAGACCTCTGGGTATATTCCGATCGGGCTGCATAGTTTCGGGACAGAACTAGGGCCCAAATGGGGAATGTGTGCAAAAGAACGAATTTTTTAGACCGAAAATGAAGCCGGTATGCGTGATACGGCGGACGGACATCGCATTTTTTTTTTAAATCTACGCACCTTGAAACGGAAAAGGAAAAATTTTGAGGGGGTGTTATAAAAATTTTTTGCAGAGGGAAGACATATTATTCACAGAATAATAAACCAATAGTACGTAGCTTACTTAGTACAAAACATGCTGATAGTGTCAGGTAAGGGAGAATCCTGCAATGGCTAGGGAAGAAGGCGGGGCAAATCTATTTTTATTATTTTTGGCAAATGTTGATTTTAAGATTAATTTATTAAATAATCAAAGTATAATAAAGAATTTTACTTTAAATGGAGGTTAACGGTAGTTAACAGAAATTACAGGTTATTATTTACCTAATTGTTAATAACTTAAATCACTTCACTCAAGTTGCGTTCACTTCAATCAAGTTGAAAGCATGGAAGTTACCGTATTACCTTGGATCCAGGATAAGGCAATGCTAGTAGTGATATTTTTATTTTTTTCGGACATCAAAGGGTGCCCGCCCGGCGGGGACGCAATTGCGAACAGACATAGGGATTAAGACTCAGTTTTCTCAATTTTTAATGAAACAGTTCACGATTTTGGAAGTTTTGGATTGTTTAACCCCATTTATCATTCACGGTGATTAATTTTACTTAGATAGGTATCAATAGACGGGTACTGCGTCTGTCATCCAGCATGACTTACGAGCGAATTATAACAATAGTCAAACCACTCTCCAAAATTTATAGCGTTTTGATTTATACAATAATTATCACTGGGTCTGTATGATGAAAAGCCAACTTTGAACACTTTTTGGCTCGCCAATTTTGTTAGTCCTTCAATTTTTTTCTTGTGTAAATAATGATTTTGAAGGAATCCACGCGATTTTTGAGCACTTTAAAATAATTTTTGAAAAAAAAGGTTGTCTGACATTCCAAGTAGTGCTTCAGTATACTTAAACTAAACGGATTTACTCAAAGAAACGCCGGAAAAGCCCCTCTGCTACAAATTTTTAACCCACTACAATAGCTTAACCGACAACGCTACTGTCAATAAAATAAACGGTGCCACTGCCACAGCTTTTTTTAAATATATTTTTATTATTTATTTATAAATATGACAGGAGCCATCGTTTCGACAGGGCGTCCGCGGGAGCACTGGCGAGCATCGGCGAACACGACTGCTCGTCCGGTGTGGACAGGACGAACAAGTGTTCGCGAGCATTCGTCCATGCTCGGTTAGTGTTGAGACGCCTTTAGGACATACTGTGCTGCTGGAAGAGATGTTCAGTGAATAAAAAACGCTGCAAAGTCCTTGTCACATGGGTTTATTATTCTACTGGACATACCTACAGAAATGTTGGCTGGTTATTTATTGTTTCATTCATGTAAAATAATTGAAATAGCTATTTCTGGTGGTTTCCACCAATTTTGGCCCCTAAAACTTGAATCTTTTTTTTTTTTTTCAAATTACGATTGATTATTGGTTGTGCCATTTAATCGTCTTGATCCACGTGTTGACACTTTTTCTAGTGTTATTCTACAAATTGATGGTGATTTCAGACGATTTTCCAGGTTATTGACTCATTAAAAAATCAATTTTGTGAGCTGAACATCTGGTACTACCTCAATTTTCCACTCCTTAGTCAAAATCGACTTCATATTCGGTCTTCTCGTCCCCAAAAAATTGGAAAACGATACCTCAAAAGCTCATGTTACTAAGATGTTACTAAAACGCAAAAAGTACCTATTTTTACACACATTTTCACTCATAGCACCCCTGGGTATATTCCGATCGGGCTGAAAAGTTTCGGGACACAACTAGGGCCCAAATGGAGCATGTGTGCGAAAGAAAGACTTTTTTAGACGGAATATGAAGCCGGTATACGTGATACGGCGTAAGGCGGACGGACATTGCATTTTGGTTTATTATTCTGCGAATAATACACCTATGTATTCGGTCAGCAAAAAATTTTTATAACACCCCTTCAAAATTTTTTCTTTTCCGTTTCAAGGTGCGTAGATTCCAAAAATGCAATGTCCGTCCGCCGTACGCCGTCCGCCGTATCACGTGTACAGGCTTCATTTTTGGTATAAAAAAAGTCGTTCTTTCGCACACATGCTCCATTTGGGCCCTAGTTGTGTCCCGAAACTTTTCAGCCCGATCGAAATATACCCAGGGATGTTATGAGTGAAAATGTGCACAAAAATAGGTACTTTTTGTGCACATTTTGAGGTATCTTTTTCCATGTTTTTGGGGATGAGAAGACCGAATGTGAAGTCCATTTTCACCAGTGTGGAAAATCGAGGTTCTACCAAATGTTCAGCTCCCAAAATTGATTTTTTATGAGTCAAAAACCTGGAAAATCGTCTGAAATCACCATCAATTTGTATAATAACACTGGAAGTAGTATGAACACGTGGATCATGAAGGTTAAATGGCACTACCAATGATCAAAGATAAATTAAAAAAAAAAAAAAAAAGAGCGTACCTACCTAATTCGTGTTTTAGGGGCCAAAAATTGTGGAAACCATCAGAAATAGCTATTTCGATTATTTCACATGAAATAAACAATAAATTAACAGCCAACATTTCTGTAGGCATTTCCAGTAGAATAATAAACCCATGTGACAAGGACTTTGCAGCGTTTTTCGTTTCGTAACTTATCCAGACAATTAAATTATGTCTACGTGGCATGGGGTGTGCCACCAGAGCAACGATTCTCCTGATTCAGACAGGTAGGTACTCGGAACGATGAGAACACCGTCTAGGTCACTTATCAGTAGTTTTTGGAAATACCAGATGTTGTTAATCACTAAGTTCAATCAAATATGTAGAAACTCCCAAGTAGATACCTAAATTCGTCATTTTACTACTACACTCACGTTTATCGTTATAAGGAAATATGACTTACAATAAAGGGAAATAACAAAGTTGTACTTACCTTTAGTAGCGGATGATCCGGGAATGAAGGTGGTGAAACCCAAATCGCAGCACTAATAATAAAACGCTGCAAAGTCCTTGTCACATGGGTTTATTATTCTATTGGAGTTCTAGAGATTTTTGTTGGCTGTTAAATGTATTGTTTCTTTCATGTGGAATGATTGAAATAGCTATTTCTGATGATTTCCACCAATTTTGGCCCCCAAAACATGAAACAGGTACTTTTTTTTTTTTAAGATCATCTTCGATAATTGGTAGTGGCATTTAATGGTCTTGATTCACCTGTTTACACTTTTTCCAATGTTATTATACACATTGATGGTGATTTCAGACAGTTTTCCAGGTTTTTGACTCATTAAAAAATCAATTTTGTGAGCTGAACATCTGGTACTACCTCAATTTTCCACTCCTTGGTCAAAATCGACTTCATATTCGGTCTTCTCGTCCCCAAAAACATGGAAAAAGATATCTCAGAAGCTCATGTTACCAACATGTTGCTAAACCGCAAAAAGTACCTATTTTTACACACATTTTCACTCATAACATCCCTGGGTATATTCCGATCGGGCTGAAAAGTTTCGGGACACAACTAGGGCCCAAATGGAGCATGTGTGCGAAAGAACGATTTTTTTAGACCAAAAATGAAGCCTTTACACGTGATACGGCGTACGGCGGTCGAACATTGCATTTTTTGAATCTACGCACCTTGAAACGGAAAAGAAAAAAGTTTGAGGGGGTCTTAAAAAATTTTTTTGCTGAGCGAATACATAGGTGTATTATTCACAGAATAATAAACCAAAACCACAATCACTGATAATACAGGCCAACCTGCACTCACTTGAGGTTTCGGATAGCCCATATCATTTCTCGTGGTTATTCGGCGGATAATACCGAGGCAATTCGAGGAGAAAACACACAAAAATTTAAAATCTAGTCCAGGAATTATTGTTTAAAGATCAATTTTGACGAAAAACTAGGTACCGCATACCAACCAGCAGTGGGCGATCTAGGGACTTACCGGAAAGTATCAGCAGGGTGGGCCTTGTAGGTATTTAATTAATTTTTCCCCTTTCATTTGCCTGAATTCTCATTGTATTTTGGTTAGTAACTTATCCAGGCAATTAAAGAAATGTGTAGGTAAGGTAGGTAGGTATGTCTACGTGGCATGGGGTGTGCCACCAGAGCAACGATTCTCCTGATTCAGACAGGTACTCAGAACGATGAGAACACCGTATAGGTCCCTTATCAGTAGTTTTTGGAAATTCACGATCGTGTTAACCACTAAGTTCAATCAAATATGTAGAAACTCCCAAGTAGATACCTAAATTCGTAATTTTACCACACTCACGTTTATAGTTATAAGGAAATATTACTTACAATAAAGGGAAATAACAAAGTTGTACTTACCTTTAGTAGCGGATGATCTGAGAATGAAGGTGGTGAAACCCAAATCGCAACACTAATAATCAAAACCACAATCACTGGTCAATAGGGGCCAACCTGCACTCACGTGAGGTATCGGAGTGTCCATATCACTTCTCGCGGTTATTCGGCGGATAATACTGAGGCGATTCCAGGAGAAAACACACAAAAATGTATAATCTAGTCCAGGAATTATTGTTTAAAGATCAATTTTGACGAAAAACTAGGTACCGCATACCAACCAGCAGTGGGCGATCTAGGGACATACCGGAAAGTATCAGCAGGGTGGGCCTTGTAGGTATTTAATTAATTTTTTCCCCTTTCATTTGCCTGAATTCTCATTGTATTTTTCGGTTCATAACTGCTCAAAAGAATTAAAGAAATGTGTAGGTAAGGTAGGTAGGTATGTCTACGTGGCATGGGGTGTGCCACCAGAGCAACGATTCTCCTGATTCAGACAGGTACTCGGAACGATGAGAACACCGTCTAGGTCACTTATCAGTGGTTTTTGGAAATTCCAGATGGTGTTAATCACTAAGTTCAATCAAATATGTAGAAACTCCCAAGTAGATACCTAAATTCGTCATTTTACTACTACACTCACGTTTATCGTTATAAGGAAATATGACTTACAATAAAGGGAAATAACAAAGTTGTACTTACCTTTAGTAGCGGATGATCTGAGAATGAAGGTGGTGAAACCCAAATCGCAACACTAATAATCGAAAACACAATCACTGATCAATACGGGCCAACCTGCACTCACGTGAGGTATCGGAGTGTCCATATCACTTCTCGCGGTTATTCGGCGGATAATACTGAGGCAATTCGAGGAGAAAACACACAAAAATGTATAATCTAGTCCAGGAATTATTGTTTAAAGATCAATTTTGACGAATAACTACCGTACCAACCAGTAGCGGACTTACAAGAAAGTATCAACAGGGTGGGCCTTGGTAGGTTTTTACTTAATATTTTCCCTTTCATTTGCCTGAATTCTCATTGTATTTTTCGGTTCATAACTGCTCAAAAGAATTAAAGAAATGTGTAGGTAAGGTAGGTAGGTATGTCTACGTGGCATGGGGTGTGCCACCAGAGGATCCTCGACTTTATAAATTATAAAGAAAATATTACTTACAATAAAACTAAAGAGCAAAATTTTACGGTACCTTTAGTACTGGATGGTCGGTGAATGAAGGTGGTGGAATCCAAATCGCAGCACTGAACACAATCATCATCGGCGCGGGCCGACAATGCACCCACGTTGGTTTTCGAATTGCCCATATCACTTCTCCCGATTAAATCGGCGGATACCGAGGCGATTCGAGGAGAAAACTCACAGTAACACAGTACAATTTAGTCCAGGAATTATTCTTCTATGATGAATTCGGAATAAAAACTACCACTTACCTACCATCCGTCGCGGTTGATCGGGCCAGACTGACTAATAGAGAGGGGTGGCAGGGTGGGGAAGGTGATGTGGCTGGGCGTGGTGGGGTAGGTAGGTATTCACTCGATTTAAAAAAATTTATTTAGTTATTTATTTATTTTATTTTTTTACATTTACCTGCATTTTCATTGTGTTTTTCTTTTCCTAACTGCTTCAAACAATCGAAGAAATAATATACAAGTTACTTATCTATGTGGCACTGGTTGTGCCACGAGGGCATCAGTTCACAACATGATGTAGTTACTTGGAACGATTAAAACACCAACTATACAACCATTGGTGGTTTATGGAAATTCAAGATCGCATTAATGACCAATTCCAATAAAATAGATGGAAAATTCCAAGTATTAACCTACATCTGGAGAGTTTAAGCTCTGGCGGGCAGACCCAGTGCCACGTAGATCGGTAACTTCAATCATTTCGTGGATTTTTTTGGAAAAGTGTAAAAACAGGTAAAGACAATAAGTCGGGTAAAATAAAGGGGAAAATAATTAAAGTTACAAGTAACTACCTAAGTGCCTACTTTCCCCTCACCGCCACCTTCCCCACCCTGCCACCCCTCACATCAGTCCCTCGATCACCCGCGACGGATGGTAGGTTTGTGGTAGTTTTTCATCAAAGTTCATCTTTAAACAATAATTCCTGGACTAGATTATATATTTTTGTGTGTTTTCTCGAATCGCCTCGGTGTGATCCGCCGATTAACCGCGTGAAGTGATATGGGCAATCCGATGAATAACGTGTGTGCACTGATTGGCCCGCGTTGATCAGTGGTTGTGTGTGTGGTTTGTGCTACGAACTGGGTTCTATCTTCATCCTCGGACTGTACACACTACTAAAGGTACGTGCAACTTTGTTATTTTGATTTATTGTAAATAATATTTCCTTAAATAACTACAAAGTCGAGGGTAATCATCATTAAACATACATGTAATTATGAACAATATTAGGTAGTAAAACTACTCATAGCAACATTGGGGGTAGGTGCATTTTTTCAAAACTAAATAGGTAATAATTTATTATCTTGTTGCAAAGTGATGAGTCCCTTGACGATGAGGTACGCACTTTCTCCTAGGTGTAATTAAACTATAGCAAATGATAGGATGTGGAGGTGAAACTGGAGAATCCAAGTCAGGAGATCCGACTTTGGTGGCACAGCTAGTTCCAACTGTTAATTTTCATGATTATTTGGAAATGGTACGAAGATGAACAGGAAAATACTATGACAAGTCAGGTCAAATAAAACGGAAAATTTCGTTCCTACCTATCAACTCGTTCAATGGTTGTGTGTTGTGTTTGGTTTTTACCACCTTCATTCAAGAGTCTACCACTACTAAAGCTCCGTACTATGTTATTCGGGTTTATTGTAATATTTTCGATTATTTTTATTGCAATAAATGTCGAGTTGACGTCTCCTTTTTATGCTTCTTACTTCGTCTTCTCTTCTTCTTATGCTCATCGCTTAGTGGCCAGTTACGGTATTTTTTCCCTCCACCGCGCCCTAATTGTCGGAATGGAGTCAAATTTCGTACATGCCCTTTCTAGAACCCAACCCCAAGTCCTGTCCGCCCCCGAAACTCAAACCCTTTCTGAGCCCATGAAGAGAGAAAGTCGGCATATTCCCATACCTGTATACTTTACCAATAAAAAACTAGGTTTGTACTTGAGGTTAAAGAGATTGAACTAATCTACATCACAAAAATATCATTACACTTCTTCCGGGTAGTTTTTAAAAATTTTTGGTATATTATTTACAATAATGAACCATTGGAATCGATCATGAAAAAAAAAATAAAAAAATTCTAACCCCCCCCCCCCTCAAAATTTGATGGTTTACGTTTCAAGGTATGTAGAATCCGAAAATGCAATACAAATATTTCTGTCTGTTCGCCGTACGCCGTACTGGCCACTTTTCTTAGTTACCATGAAACGAAATTGATGAAATTCCGATTATACATAGGTTCCGTTCGGGGTCTAGTTGGTCCTCGAAGCTCGACGTTACTGTCAGTCATCTCTAAGGGGTTCAAAATAGGGGCTGAAATTTTCAGAACGCCGTATCTCGAAAACTTTCGATAGAAGGGTATGGTTTTTTTTACTTTATTAAATTTGTCTTGAGCTAAACAATTTTTGAGACCACCCGGAGCATTGTACGTCCAGCCGTTCGTGTGCACCAAAAAGCTCCGCCAACACGATCGTGAATCAAACGGTATAAATCCGGCCTAGATAATCATCACTAGGAAGCACCTGATTATAATCAGAAGTCGAGTTGGTTGTTATGCGATATTATTTCATTTGATAAGTGATGGACTATTGGATTTTGTGGGTAGGTACTTCTGAAACTTGAACAAACGTTGAAGTATATTTGATGGGTAAATTTTACACTATGGTAAATTATTACTGTGATGAATTTAAAATTGGTTCATCACGGTGGCGTGAGGAAGTGCGCAGGCGGTTATGAGCGGATCACCACCGACATCTACGATCTTTTGGGAGAGTGAAAAGGTGGAGGTGAGTGATAGAATTTGCCCAGGCGGCGGATCTCCACCGACATCTGGGATCTTTTGAGAGAGAGAGAGATGAGAGGTGAGTGGTAGAATTTGCCTAGGCGGTTATGAGCGAATCACCACCGACATCTGGAATCTTTTGGAGGAGGAGGTTTTGCCTAGGCGGCGGATATCCACCGACATCTAGGATCTTTTAAGAGAGGAGGAGAGAGAGCAAGGTAGAGGAGAGAAGAGAGAGCTGGTTAGAGGAAGTGTCGAATGAAGTTAAAGTCGCAGGATCCAGGGTTTTATAGGAAAAGGAGGCCTCTCCCTCCAACCCCCTGTTAGGGGTTGGTGGTGGGGCCCCAGGTTGTGCACCCTGGGTTCTGTGGCTTGTCTCCCCACTCATTCGTTTATTGACGGAAACTAATTTCAGCGTTTGGATATTGGTGAGAACTTAAGTTAGAGGAGTGTTCCCTGGAGGGACTCACGACAATTACATAACGGTAAATTATTACGCAACGTTAAATTATTACACAACGGTAAAGTAAAAAGTAAAGTAAAGTAACAGCCATTTCAGGCTGGGGCTTTTCGTCCGACTGCCCTGCCGGCGTCGCGGACGTGATCAGCTGTCCTCCAATGGAGGATCAGAATTCGATCTGATCATTTCGCTCTTTACTTGGCTGCTCATTGCCTCGCCCCCTTGAGTGGAGAGGGGTTCGCCCAACAGCTACATGGGTCATACTTGGACGTGTCACCACGTGTCACGGCGGTCACCCATCCAAGTACTAACCACGCTCGAGGTTTCTTAACTTCGGTGATCTCACGGGAACCGGTTTATTCCACCTGATAAGGCCGTAAATTATTAGATAACGATAAATTATTACACAACGGTAAATTATTACACAACGGTTCATCTACCAAGAAGGGGCTGGATTTTGTTGATCGGTACTTTTGCAACTTGAACAACCGTTGAAGTATTATTGGTGGGAAAGTTATTACACAACGGTTCATCATAGGTATTGACCACAGAAAACAGTGATCTACGCAGAAGGGGCATCTATTTCACTCCACATCAACAATTTTCCTTTAGAACTTCATTATTTGCGTTTCGTTTTGCCGTTTTAGTTAGGTACTGTTCGTCATCGGCTGTATTATTTTAGTAACATTTAACTCGTGATTTAGGTAGGTACCTAGTAACGAGTACGGGGTTAGGTACTAACCGCTACTAGGTACTATTGCGATTCACATAATATGTATAGACTAGTACGTATATTATATTATATATACGGGTTATCTAAACAGAGAGCTGTGATGTGTAACACAAGGGTATTCTATACAAAATAATAAACCGTTGTGCAGGGATTTGCAGCGTTTTTGAAATCTACGCACCTTGAAACGGAAAAGAAAAACGCTGCAAAGTCCTTGTCACATGGGTTTATTATTCTATTGGACATACCTACATGAATGCTGGCTGTTTATTTATTGTTTCTTCCATGTAAAATGATTGAAATAGCTATTTCTGGTGGTTTCCACAAATTTTGGCCCCCAAAACTTAAATTAGGTACCAACGCTCATTTTTTTCGCATCATCTTTGATCATTAATAGTACCATTTAATCGTCTTGATCCACGTGTTGACACTTTTTCTGGTCTTATTCTACAAATTGATGGTGATTTCAGACGATTTCGCAGGTTTTAGACTCATAAAAAATCAATTTTGGGAGCTGAATATGTGGTGCAACCTCAATTTTCCACTCCTTGGTCAAAATCGACTTCATATTCGTTCTTCTCGTCCCCAAAAACGTGGAAAACGATACCTTAAAAGCTCATTTTACTAATATGTTACTAAAACACAAAAAGTACCTATTTTTATCCCCATTTTCACTCATAACTCCCCTGGGTATATTCCGATCGGGCTGAAAAGTTTCGGGACACAACTAGGGCCCAAATGGAGCATGTGTGCGAAAGGAGGATTTTTTTAGACCGAAAATGAAGCCGGTACACGTGATACGGCGGACTGCGGACGGACATTGCATTTTTGGAATCTACGCACCTTGAAACGGAAAAGAAAACATTTCGAGGGGGTGTTATAAATTTTTTTTGCTGAGCGAATACATAGGTGTATTATTCACAGAATAATAAACCAAAATTTTGAGGGGGTGTTACAAAAATTTTTTGCTGAACAAATACATAGGTGTATTATTCACAGAATAGGTAATAAACCAAAAAAATCATTCCGTTGATTTTTCCATTCAGCTGGGGTAGGTATGTACCAAAATGTCAGTTGAAATGTCACCTTTCCAACGGTGTATTCAAAATAAATTAGCAAATGGGTTTAAGGGAGAAAGTGACGTTTATTCAAAAACGCTGCAAAGTCCTTGTCACATGGGTTTATTATTCCATTGGACATACCTACCTACAGAGATGTTGGCTGTTTATTTATTGTTTCTTTCATATAAAATAATTGAAATAGCTATCTCTGGTGGTTTCCACCAATTTGGGCTCACAAAACACGAATAAACTACGCTCCTTTTTTAAAAAATAAATTATCTCTGATCATTGATAGTACCATTTAATCGTCTTGATCCACCTGTTGACACTTTTCCAGTGTTATTATACAAATTGATGGTGATTTCAAACGATTTCCCAGGTTTTTGACTCATAAAAAATCAATTTCGGGAGCTGAACATCTGGTAGAACCTCAATTTTCTATTCTTTGGTCAAAATCGACTTCATATTCGGTCTTCTCGTCCCCAAAAACATGAAAAACGATACCTTAAAAGCTCATGTTACCAACATGTTGCTAAAACGCAAAAAGTACCTATTTTTATACACATTTTCACTCATAACACCCCTGGGTATATTCCGATCGGGCTGAAAAGTTTCGGGACACAACTAGGGCCCAAATGGAGCATGTGTGCGAAAGAACGAATTTTTTAGACCGAAAATGAAGCCTGTACACGTGATACGGCGGACGGCGTACGGCGGACGGACATTGCATTTTTGGAATCTACGTACCTTGAAACGGAAAAGGAAAAATTTTGAGGGGGTGTTATAAAAATTTTTTGCTGAGCGATTACATAGGTGTTATTCACAGAATAATAAACCAAAACGCTGCAAAGTCCTTGTCACATGGGTTTATTATTCTATTGGAGTTCTAGAGATTTTTGTTGGCTGTTAAATGTATTGTTTCTTTCATGTGGAATGATTGAAATAGCTATTTCTGATGATTTCCACCAATTTTGGCCCCCAAAACATGAAATAGGTTTTTTTCTTTTTTTTTTAAGATCATCTTTGATCATTGGTAGTGGCATTTAATGGTCTTGATTCACCTGTTTACCCTTTTTCCAATGTTATTGTACACATTGATGGTGATTTCAGACAGTTTTCCAGGTTTTTGACTCATAAAAAACCAATTTTGGGAGCTGAACCTTTGGTAAAACCTCAATTTCCGCGTCTTTGGTCAAAATCGACTTCATACTCGGTCTTCTCGTCCTCAAAAACATGGAAAAAGATACCTCAAAAGCTCATGTTACTAACATGTTGTTAAAACGCAAAAAGTACCTATTTTTACACACATTTTCACTCATAACACCCCTGGGTATATTCCGATCGGGCTGAAAAGTTTCGGGACACAACTAGGGCCCAAATGGAGCATGTGTGCGAAAGAACGACTTTTTTAGACCGAAAATGAAGCCTGTACACGTGATACGGCGTACGGCGGACGGCGGACGGACATTGCATTTTTGGAATCTACGCACCTTGAAACGGAAAAGAAAAAATTTTGAGGGGGTGTTATAAAAATTTTTTGCTGAGCGAATACATAGGTGTATTATTCACAGAATAATAAACCAAAACAGGAGATTTTTCAGCAAAATCGAGGTTTTGGCATGAAGAGAGCATTTGGTTCACATATGATTTGCATGATTTATAGCATTAAATTTTCCACATTCGACTGAAGGGTTTTCATTCCAAACACATTTGATGGGTCAAATTATGAATAATTATTTAATAATAAGTAATAATAAGTAATTTTGATGCTCTTCTTAAAATTTACAAAATTAGACAGGCAGGTACTCTCGTTGAAAAATAAATAAAAATTCTTCAAAACAATTGTCCTGCCCAATTTCCCAATTATTTCGCGTCACAGCAACTGCTCAAAATGACCCCCACCCACCTGAACGCTTAGTGTTTCCCTGGAGGATTTCTCGAGGTTGAACTCTCATCTCGCCCCGCATGATTCCGTATCCTTACGGCGAGCTCTCCTCTGGAACCGACAGGGTTCGAATAAACTTTGGACTTTAGGGTTCCCCAAGTCCATTGGCGTCAAATCTGGACTCCTGGCCGGCCAACCCACTGGACGGCATCTTCTGATCCACCTTTGTGGATAATGTTCGTCCTAACAGCTCTGGCAGAGTCAATTACTTCTCAGAATTTTTATTTTTTATTTTTTTAAAACGAGAGTACTTGCCTACCTGTCTAATTTTGTAGATGTTAAGAAGAGCATCAAAATGATTTATTATTACTTATTATCCGAACCAAAAAATGCTATCTTCATGCCCAAACCTTGATTTTGCTGAAAAATCTCATGTTTTTTGCATTAAAACGTCATTTTCTCCCTTAAAATCATTCGCTAATTCATTTTGACTACACCGTTGGAAAGGTGAGATTTCAACCAAGTTTTTCTCATAGACGCCCCACCGAAAGAAAAATCACTAAAAGAGAAACAATCGATAGAAAAACGTCAAATTGTCAGATATTCTCAAATGTTCACTTTGGTCTCGTTTTATAAGCATTAAACCCGCTCAATAATTTTGGTTCGCTTGGTTGGTTTGGAACGCTCTTTCCAACGGTATAATTAGATTTGAATTTATTTGACGGATTAAGGAGGTTATGGCCATTTTACTGACTTAAGGTCGAAACCAAGAAACAAATCTTGAAAGTGGAAAAAGTGGCATTTAGAACGGATTTTAAAAAAAGTCTAAGAGACACTTTTGTTGCAAATTCTGTGTAGAATCGATCCCTGAAGTCGTGCGGACTTGAGGGGAAATAGCCCGACGACTAGTTCCAAAAGCCGCCACCACGTGGCAGCACCAAAATGAGCTAAATTAATATTCGCTCTCAGTTCGTTAATAATTGACCGATTTTCAATCAGTAAACTGCATTGGAATCAGAATCAGCATAGAATTTCCGGAAACTGGCTCTGGTGTTCAAAATGTCAAAATTTGTACATCTGGGTCACTGGCGTTCGAGTTTGGCTAATTTTTTCGGAAATCCCAATTACCCAAATTCTAGAGGGTTGTGTCCTGATTAGTATGGTTTTTCAAATTTGAAATTGGACCACTAAAACCCCATCAATTCTTGTCCAGAAGGTGATTGGCGAGGGGGTTGGGGAGGAAGGTGGCTCTTGAATGGGGGTAGGCGGCTTCCCAGGCCCCTTGGGAGGGGCTTTGCCGCCCTAGTAGCTTGGATGCCTGTCATTCTGAGAACAGTTTTTGCCCCACCATTCAAGAGTTTTAGATTTCTTCCTCCCTGTTCGAGGTTTGCTATGGAACTGTTTGGGCCCATCCATGACCAAGTGCCAAACCACCACGAAAATGTGAGCTGTTTTTTTATGCATCAGTCATGTATGAGTCGTGAAATTCATAGTCAGTACAACTGGTCAACAAAATTGATAATATAAATAATAAAAAATAATAAAATAAATGAAACAAGGAGCTTGAGTTATTTTATAATTTATTTTTACTTTTTAACATTATTATTATCTATTTTAATAAATCTAATTTATTTTTATTTGATTAGTGTACAGGGTCTCACCTAAGTAGGTAACCAAAATTAAACTAAGCACCTCTCCCCACCTCCCAATCCAACTCATCGTATTTGAATCCAATCGTTAGTCCAAATTGGACGATCGATTGAACGATTTCCTAGACCAAAGTTAGTGACTTCAGACACCTGAAAGTACAAATAGCCTATACTTACTAAAAATAAAAAATAAATTATATTACCCAAATATCTAAATTCCTCCCAAGTAATGGTTGGTTGGTAGGGTATAATGCATTAGGGACGAGTACTAGGTATGTACCTTTGTTTTCACCTCCAAATCCGTATATTCTCTGAAGCAACAAAGTACCTACCTACGCACCTTTGAAAAATGGACACCGGTCGAATCAAGACAAAATCTGTGGAAGGTGTATTATTAGGTATGCTTTCTCAGTTGATTTATTAAGTAATCCATACCCACTCATAACCTGAGTTGACCAAAGTTCACTTACAAAATTAATAGCGTGGTTATATTTAAATGAAATGATCATTTCAAATCTTATTGTACCCCAATCTGTTCAACGAGTTGCACGCCTGTGTACATGACGCACAAACTTGATACACCACATTCCTGTTCATTCAACATCGATAATTTTCAGATCACCTACCTACTTTAAAAACCGATCTATTGGCTTACCCAACAGGTAGGTTAATTAGGACGTTACAGCGGTGCCGTCGCAATCGTTAAATTGTTTTTTTTTAAGCGACGTTATTTCAGGACGGTTGGACCTAAAATTCTCAAATTTGAAAGACACTTGGAATAATTTGGTAGGTATTTCATACATAAATGTTCTAATAAATCGAAAAACGCTGTAAATCCCTGCACAACGGTTCATTATTTTGTACAGAATACCCTTCTGTTACAGATCACAGCGTCTATATTACATATTATGTACTATTCTATACATATTGTGTAGATCGCAGATCCTCCGTAGGTTAGTACCTAACCCCGTACTCGTTACTAGGTACCTACCTAAATCACGAGTTGAATGTTGCTAAAATAATTCTGTCGATGACAAACAGTACCTAAAATGACAAAAAGAAACGCAAATAATGAAGTTCTGAAGGGAGATTGTTGATGGGAAGTGGAAAAAGTTGCAAAAGTACCTATCAACAAACCCCAAAACAGCCATCATTTTTCAAATGAAACGGAACAACCAACTCGACTTCATACTCCTTGATTATAATCAGGTGATCCCTAGCAATGATTTTATCTCGGGCCAATTCCCGATTGTTAGCGCGTCCCTAGTGATGACTCGAGTCAAGTGTTGCTAAAATAATTCAGTCGATGAGAAACAGTAACTACCTAAAGTGGCAAAAAGAATACAAATAATGAAGTTCTGAAGGATAATATTTGATGTGGAGTGAAATAGATGCCCCTTCTGCGTAGATCACTGTTTTCTGTGGTCAATACCTACCACCGTAGTCAAGTATAACGAACCGTTTTGTAATAACTTGCCCATCAATAATACTTCAACGGTTGTTCAAGTTGCGAAAGTACCGATCAACAAAATCCAGCCCCTTCCAGGTAGATGAACCGTTGTGCAATAATTTACCGTTGTGTAATAATTTGCCGTTGCGTAATGATTTACCATTGTGTAATAATTTACCCATCAGTAATACTTCAACGTTTGTTCAAGTTTCACAAGTACCTACCAACAAAATCCAATAGAAATGAAATAATATCGGAGAACAACCAACTCGACTTCATACAGCCATCCTTGATTATAATCAGGAGCTCCTTAGTGATGATATCCCGGCCGGATTTATACTGTTTGATTCACGATCATGTTGACGAAGCTTTTTGGTGCACACGAACGGCTGGACGTACAATGCTCTGGGTGGTCTTAAAATTTTTTTAGCTCAAGACAAATTTTGTAAAAAAACCCTTCAATCGAAAGTTTTCGAGCTACGGCGTTCTGAAAATTTCAACCCCTATTTTGAACCCCCTAGAGATGACTGAAAGTAACGCCGAGCTTCGAGGACCAACTAGACCCCGAACGGAACCTATAACCAGAATTTCATCAATTTTTATTCATGGTAACTAAGAAAAGTGGCGCGTACGGCGGACAGACAGAAATATTTTTATTGCATTTCCGGATTCTACATACCTTGAAACGTAAACCATCAAATTTTGAGGGGGGTTAGAATTTTTGTTTCATGCTCGATTCCAGTGGTTCATTATTGAAAATAATAAACCAATAGTATGACAGAGCAAACGTGAGATTTGCTAAGGGGTACGAACGTAGCAACGAAGTTGTTCCAATTTTCAATTTATTAATAATAACTTTTTTGGTTCTTGGGAAATAAGTAACAAAGGTTGATTGAGTACTTAATAAGAACTCATCAAAAGAGACTTCTGGCTCCCGAATTTCAACTGGCTGTCGTCAACTTGCTGGCTGACTGAGGGCATTCAATTTCAATGATTGAATTTTCACCCTCAATCCAGCCATCGGGTGACGCACCCAAAAATCCTAATTTTCGGTCAACGAAAAGCCCACACTCGCTGACTTTCAGTCCACTTCTGATCGTGAATGAAACGATATAAATCCGGCTCAGATATCACTGCTAGGGAACACCTGATTATAATTACGCATGGCTGTAAGAAATCGAGTTGGTTGTATCGTGATACTTTGAAGAATGATGGTTGTTTTGGATTTTTTGATAGGTAGTTTTTTAATGTGAACAAACTTAGGTACGCTTCACGAATAACAACAAATAATTTATAGAATAAAAATTATATATACAAATAATATTATAGAATTCTTCGTTCCGCCGCATATTTACGAAATGTGATGGCCCGGCTGGATCCAGTAGGTACTCGACTTGTGGGCTCTCGTGTGGGAAGCACAAAGGTAGGTATTGAGTTCAGAAAACAGTGATCATCTATACTGGTAAATAATAAACCGTTGTATGATAACTTGTAGCGTTACTTATTCGATTTTCGTATTCTACATACCTTGAAACGGAAGCCATCACATTTGGTTGGGGGAGGAGGGAATTTTTCATGCTGAATTCCAAAGGTTCATTTTTGAAAGTGATAAATGGATAACTGACTGTTTTGGTAGACACAATTATGGTTAGGTGGGTAGAAACGATTGTTGGAAGAGAATTACAAGTCTGGTACCTGAGCGCCACGGGGGCCCGTGGCCGGATTGGGAAGCCGCCTACCCCCATTCAAGAGCTGCCTCCCCCCCCCATCACCTTCTGAACAAGAATTGATGGGGTTTTAGTGGTCCAATTTTAAATTTGACAAACCATAGTAATCAGGACACAACCCCTCAGAATTAGGGTAATTGGGATTTCCGAAAAAATCAGCCAAATTCGAACGCCAGTGACCCAGATATACAAATTTTGACATTTTGAACACCAGAGCCAATTTCCGGAAATTCTATGCTGATTCTGAATCCAATGCAGTTTACTGATTGAAAATCGGTCAATTATTAACGAACTCAGAGCGAATATTAGTTTGCCCTCGACGGTGTTGCCATCTGTTGAATATTCTTACAAGGTTTTTTCGGGCTATATCCCCTTAAGTTGAGACACCTCGTGTATTATCAAAGATAATTTTTCTAAAGGAGGAGCTTAATTCGTGTTTTTGGCAGCTAAAATAGGTGGAAACCATAAAAAATAGCTATTTCAGTTATTGCACATGAAATAAAGAATAAACCCCGCATGCGACAAGGATTTTGCTGCGTTTAAAAAAATTGTTTTAAGTTTTTTCAAATCTTGCATGAGTACAAGGCTTCCTTAATTTTCGTTGCGACAGGAAACCCTTAAAACGGGCTTGTGAATTGCTATCTACAATTTTTTCCGGTCATAATTTCTAACACTGGCACCGGTATAGTATGCGATCTCGGCTCACTTTCAAAGACCAATATGAGATCTCACCGTTATTGTACCATATTGCATCCTCAAGAGTGTCGCGCTGGCCGGGCTGAGATCGCATACTATACCTACCGGTACCCATAAGGCCTTAGGGCCTTAAGGCCTGTTTTCCTAGCGACCGGATTTTTGTGCAGCGCGAACCGAATTGACTCAATCACGTCGGCGGGAGCGCGAAATGTATCGCGCGGCGTGAAAGTGTTTTCCTCGAGCAGCGACATAGGCTCAGTACGCTCATGTGTCTAGTGAGCCTACGATATGGAGGGAAGAAAACGAAAGATCGCGATGATTCTGCTCATTAGGGAAATCATGTACAGTGACGGGGAAGAAGCTTATGTATTGGAAAAACTCATGAAATTCAGGAAGGAAGTCGACCC
>CATPAC010000162.1:0-29611 GCA_954871275.1 Leptopterna dolabrata
TGATGGAATCGAGCGCTTCCCTGGTGACGAGCGCACAATGCCAATAATTAGGCAATTCGAAAAAAATTCCAATTCAAATTAAAGTCCAATTCATTATACCAATATTGACAATTCTAAGTGAATTCCTATTGCAATTGAAAAAACTTTGCCAATTTTGGCGAATGTGGAGTTATGTTTATATGATTAATGTGTCGGGAATTTAGATGGGGATGTTAGGTAGATTGGTGAGCAGTGGCAAATTGCAATTCAAAATCTAAGTGAATTCCAATTGCAATTGAAAAACGCTGCAAATCCCTGCACAACGGTTTATTATTTTGTATAGAATACCCTTCTGTTACAGATCACAGCTCTATGTATAGATAACCCGTCTATATAATATGATATGTACTATTCTATGCATAATTATTTAGATCGCAGACCCTCCGTAGGTTAGTACCTAACCCCGTACTCGTTACTAGGTACCTACCTAAATCACGAGTTAAATGTTGCTAAAATAATTCTGCCGATGACAAACAGTACCTAACAAAAAGAAACACACATAATGAAGTTCTGAAAAGAAATTGTTGATGAGGAGTGAAAAAAGTTGCAAAAGTACCTACCAACAAACTCCAGCCCCTTCTACATAGATGGTATAATGAACCGTTGTGTAATAATTTACCGTTGAGTAATGATTTACCGTAGTAATAATTTACCCATCAATAATACTTCAACGTTTGTTCAAGTTTCACTACCTACCAACAAACTCCAATAGAGCCATCATTTTTCAAATTAAATAATATCACAGAACAACCAACTCGACTTCATACTCCGCCAATATAATCAGGTGATCCCTACCAATGATTGGCCGTATTCACAAATTGCTATTGTGGGCGCGTCTCTGGTTACGAGATTTGGTTTGAATTGTATACAATTTCATTCACACTGGAGTCGAAAATGCCTGTCGGTGCAAACTTCGGGGCCTTACTGTGAACGAACGGCTGGACGTACGATGCTCCGGATGGTCTAAAAAAACTCGCAAGTTCAAGAACTATTTAAAACCGTAAAAATATTTACGTAAAAA
Organism: Leptopterna dolabrata; assembly: GCA_954871275.1. NCBI lineage: Eukaryota > Metazoa > Arthropoda > Insecta > Hemiptera > Miridae > Leptopterna > Leptopterna dolabrata. Next base: position 1,061 of record CATPAC010000162.1, read on the forward strand.
AATGGTATAGGCGTTTTGAAAATTTCAACCCCTATTTTGAACCCCTTAGAGATGACTCACAGTAACGTCGAGCTTCGAGGACCAACTAGACGCCGAACGGAACCTATAACCCGAATTTCATCAATTTTTTTTCATGGTAACTAAGAAAAGTGGCCCGTACGGCGTACGGCGTACGGCGGACAGACAGAAATATTTTTATTGCAGTTTTGGATTCTACATACCTTGAAACGTAAACCATCAAATTTTGAGGGGGGGTAAGAATTTTTTTTTCATGCTCGATTCCAATGGTTCATTATTGAAAATAATAAACCAAAATTGATCGATTGATTGCTCGATTGATTGAATAAATTGATTGATTGATTGAATCGAGCGCGTCCCTGGTGACGAGAGTGTATACAATTTCATTCACCCTGGTGTCGAAAATGCCTGTGTGAAAACTTCGGGGCCTTACTGTGAACGAACGGCTGGACGTACGATGCTGCGGGTGGTCTTAAACAACTCCCAAGTTCGAGAACTATTTAAAACCGTAAAAAAATTCACGTAGAACAAAGGTATAGGCTTTCTGAAAATTTCAGCCCCTATTTTGAACCCCTTAGAGATGACTGACAGTAACGTCGAGCTTCGAGGACCAACTAGACCCCGAACGGAACCTATAACCCGAATTTCATCAATTTTTATTCATGGTAACTAAGCAAAGTGGCCCGTACGGCGTACGGCGGACAGACAGAAATATTTTGGTTTATTATTTTCAATAATGAACCATTGGAATCGAGCATGAAAAAAAAAATTCTTACCCCCCCTCAAAATTTGATGGTTTACGTTTCAAGGTATGTAGAATCCAAAACTGCAATAAAAATATTTCTGTCTGTCCGCCGTACGCCGTACGCCGTACGCCGTACGGGCCACTTTTCTTAGTTACCATGAAAAAAAATTGATGAAATTCGGGTTATAGGTTCCGTTCGGCGTCTAGTTGGTCCTCGAAGCTCGACGTTACTGTGAGTCATCTCTAAGGGGTTCAAAATAGGGGATGAAATTTTCAAAACGCCTATACCATTTTTTTACGTAAATATTTTTACGGTTTTAAATAGTTCTTGAACTTGCGAGTTTTTTAAGACCATCCGGAGCATCGTACGTCCAGCCGTTCGTTCACAGTAAGGCCCCGAAGTTTGCACCGACAGGCATTTTTGACTCCAGTGTGAATGAAATTGTATACAATTCAAACCAAATCTCGTAACCAGAGACGCGCCCACAATAGGAATTTGTGAATACGGCCAATCATTGGTAGGGATCACCTGATTATATTGGTGGAGTATGAAGTCGAGTTGGTTGTTCTGTGATATTATTTAATTTGAAAAATGATGGCTCTTTTGGAGTTTGTTGGTAGGTAGTGAAACTTGAACAAACGTTGAAGTATTATTGATGGGTAAATTATTACTACGGTAAATCATTACTCAACGGTAAATTATTACACAACGGTTCATTATACCATCTACGTAGAAGGGGCTGGAGTTTGTTGGTAGGTACTTTTGCAACTTTTTTCACTCCTCATCAACAATTTCTTTTCAGAACTTCATTATGTGTGTTTCTTTTTGTTAGGTACTGTTTGTCATCGGCAGAATTATTTTAGCAACATTTAACTCGTGATTTAGGTAGGTACCTAGTAACGAGTACGGGGTTAGGTACTAACCTACGGTTTATTGCAGTTTTGGATTCTACATACCTTGAAACGTAAACCATCAAATTTTGAGGGGGGGTAAGAATTTTTTTTTTCATGCTCGATTCCAATGGTTCATTATTGAAAATAATAAACCAAAATTGTGGGGGGGGGGGGGGGGGGGGTTGACCTTTGGTTCCGGAAAAACACAACGTTCTTCTTCAATTCCAATTATCGGACAAACAGACTAATGCACTACCTACTGTCTGCTACCAGTCATACCAGCTCGTTAGTACCTACCTTAATGACGTAATTTCAAATCACAAAACACAAATTTGAAAAACAACTATTCTGTATGAAAAAAACAAAAAAAAACGCTGCAAATTATTACACAAAGTTTCATTATTTACCTGTTTAAATGCCCCTTTTGCGTACATTACTGTTTTCTGTGGTCAATACCCTCGATTTCCCCCCAGGAATACCCTAAATCGAGTACTGGAGCCGGCCCCGGAATTAAAGTTTCCTGCAAATGCGCGGGATCCAATAATTCAATCATTGAATATTTTGTAGTTATTCATGAAGCATAAGGCAAATAATAAACTGTGGAGTAATATTTGCCGTTGTGTATTAATTTGCCCATCAATAATACTTCAACGGTTGTTCAAGTTGCGAAAGTAGCAATTGGGGGGGGGTTGACCTTTGGTTCCGGAAAAACACAACATTCTTCTTCAATTCCAACCATCGACAAACAGACTAATGCACTAAGTACCTACTGTCTACTACCAGTCATACCAACTCGCTTAATGACGTAATTTCAAACAACAAAACACAAATTTGGAAAACAGCCATTCTGTATTAAAAACAACTGAATAAATTCGTAAAATTTTTATTTTTTCTCATGATTTTAGCCCTTTTTACCGATTTTTTACCCCAATAAAGTGAGAAATTTTTACCGATTTTTGACCCTTATAAAGTGAAATTTGACCCACTCTTTCATGAGAAAAATATTTTACCATCGAAATAGTCGCCCCTCCGTCGTGAATCATCCCACAAAACGTTAGGTGAATTAATACCGATTTCAGCCCTCAGTTACCAAGTTTTGACCCTCAAAAATCCAAACCTGACCCCTATTCTGTACGGAAAACAAATGAATGGTATTTTTCTGTCTTTCTCACCCTTCCATACCACTCACTCATTTTGTATCAATGTTCGCGGTTTTAGCCGTTATTACCGACTTTTGAACCCTAAAAACTCAAATCAGACCACCTTAGAATTTTTGAAAATTGCTCATCTTCGAATATTCACCCTTTTTTTGGCAATACGAACATTTTGGCGAAATTCGGACTTCGTTATCATGTACCCAATATTTGATAACAAAGTACGAATTTCGTGCGAATATTATTAATAGTGCAAAGTAAACTTTACTGATTTTTTAATTCTTCAATGCCTTATCTTCATTACACTTTAAGTTGTAAATTTTCGTGAGAGTAAGTAATTGGAAACCCATTTCCAAATGATTTCCCCCGATTTTCGTTTCTATCTGTAAACACTCAGCATGGATGCTGCTTAGCTGATTACGCCAAACTTTTGAGATTTAACAGACTTTTCCAGTTTTATCGAGGCGGTCACTTGAAATTTTCGGGACTTACACTAGATTTTTTTTCCAATTATATTTTACTTCCTACTTGAAGGTTATAGATAAGATTTTTCCGTCATATTGCGTTGAAGTTTTTCACGTCATAACGATCCGAACTCCCATAAGACCCGAAATTAGGTGTCCTCCATATTTCTGGGACTTCTCGCGCCGCCGTGGCGCTGCTGGAACGGTACCAAACAGCATTTTGGCTTTCGAAAATTTGGCGGGTACCCGGAAACAGCACCCCGTGCAACGCACGGACGAACTTACTTAGTACCATTTTCTTCATATCCCAACCCCAATTATCATTCGCCACCTCGGCAAGTCAGTCAAGATGACCATCTGCCAAACGGATTTACGATTCAGCCCGCGCTCAACTCTTTAACGGTCTAACTGCTGATTTAATCTCCGATTTCCTTAGTTTATTTGATCCTCTTATTTTCACCCGTCTCAAAGTTTCTCTTTTACTGAAGACAAAAACGCCTCACCATCCCCGTTCTGAGTATCTGTTAATGGCCAAGTAATTGCATTAAACGCTGCTCCCAGCGATATCGACCCTCATCAGATGGGACACTCACCTCAGCATTTACTCACTTCAGTATTTGTCTCGTTAGGACCTCTCGCCCTTATTATCTAAATTAAATGCGCATCTGATTCTGTTTCGTTTTACCCCGAGTGGTAATTGCTCCCAAACCTGTTGCTCCTTCGAGAAAATAAGAAACCTGAACACAATATGACCTTCTCAATAAAATGGAACTGGTTCTGGTTTATTACTTTCAATAATGAACCTTTGCAATCGAGCAATTAAGGGAGAAAACAAAAAAATCAACCTCCCATCAAAATTTGATGGTTCGTGTTTCAAGAACATTGAATAAACTACAAATTTCATCCTCTTCTTTCTTTCCAAAGTTAACATGTACCAAATCAGTAAAAATTTGGATTTTAGGCCCCATTTGAGGTCCAGTTGGTTCGAGAAGCTCGGCGTTAGTTTCAGTCATCTCTAAGTGGTGAAAAATAGGTGTTGAAATCTTCAAAAAGTCGTAGCTCAAAAACTCACATTAGAAGGGCCTACGGTTTTTGACGTTTTCAAATTGATTTCGCTCGATGATTTTTTGAGACCAACCGGAACATTGTCCGTCCAGCCGTTCGTTCACAATAAGGCCCTGAAATTTGCACCGAAAAGCTTCGTCAACTTGTGATTGTGGATGATCCAGCCCATACGAGTATATCATTGCTAGGGAACAGCTGATTGTAATCACGCGTGGCTGTATGATGTCGAGTTGGTTGTTCGTGATATTATTTAATTTAGAAAAATAGTTATTGTTGATCAAGTTGATATAGGTAAGTACCTACTTTTGTAACTTTAACAAACGTTATGCTTCATGAATAACAACAAATAATTAATGATGGAATAAATTATTGAATCCACCGCATATTTACATAACTGCAATTGCCTGGCCGGCTCCGCCAATAGGTACCTACTCGATTGTAGTTGTATAATAATTTGCAGCGTTTAGCTGTCTGTTGATAGGAACCTTTTTTACCTATTCATTCAGAAGTACAAGTTTGTTGTTCACGGCCAAATTACATCCAAATTAGTTGAAATTTGGGAATATGTCGACGGTCATATTTTGATTCAGCGGCCATCAGAATTTCCAATAATATGGGTTGGGGTTTGTGAGGCCGAAATGGCGTATCTATAAATTTTCAGAAATAATAAACCGTTATGTTTATTATTCACAGCGTTTTTTAAATTTGTTTATTTTTTTATGGGTTCTTCGTAACTTGATAGTGAAAGTGGATCAGAGGTTCCCACACCATCAGCCCAAAGCGTCGCGATGCAGGCAGTTACAAGCGCACAAAGCCCGACCATTTAAATCGATTCATGAATATTTACGAGTTCGTTCAAGGCCAAACTGCACGAGTCCGGAAACAGTTTTACCAAGGTGGTACACGCCCTTCATAATTAGATCTTGAACTGAGCAAAAATCGTTCAACTTTTCTCATAATTTTCGCAACATTCCCAATCGTCTGGCTTATAATATCTGTCTTGTTGATAATAATACCGATATGAACAATCCAACTGAAATTCACGTTGCCATGTTCATCAAACCACAACATTACCTCTCAATACAGACTCTCATTAATTGAATAGGATTTAAGATTCTTATTAGTTTAATAAGAGTCTATATATGTATGTCCAGCCATTCGTTCACAGTAAGGCCCTACAGTAAATGGGTAACGATCCTGATGGTTGTATTGTATTTTGTTGATAGGTTTTATTTTTTTTTAAACCTATTTGTTGATAGACACAACTTATTCGTTCATGGCCAAACGGATCATCCGATTCGGTGAACATTTGGGAGTAAGTCGAGGTAATTTAGGTTCAGCGACCACCAAAAAGTGCATATTTATGTAACTGTAATTGCCGAACGTTATAGAGCGTATACTTCGACTACGGGAGCATTTTTCGTGCGTGCGTACGTGCGTGCGTGGGTAGGTTTCTACAGCTAATTTGGAGTTCAGTTTGTAGGTAAACACCCAACTAAATGGTCGATTTGAGTGATATAGACCGTTCAAAGTCAAGAATAAACGTCTTGGGTGGTCAATTAAACCAATTTGTTCGCGATGTAAAAACAATCTGCTAGGCTCACCTGAGCATGGCTAATAAACTAAATCGGTTTTCTTAGTATCGACAATAATTAGGTGTAATTTCCTTTTGGTACCCATTTAGGTTACAACGGTCATATTTCCATGCAATGAGCGTTTTGTAAGAAACGATGTTGTTTTTATGCGTATGAGATTTTAAATCCTGACCTCAAACTTGGTTTCTGAGCCGCACTTAACCCCGAAGTACAAATTTAGAGAATCAGATGACGTCAGAGCGAGGGCGTTGCGTCCATAAGGCCACTTGGGCCACGGCCCCGGCACGCAGAAACACTAGAGTAAAAAAGACCAACCATTGTTCAGTTGGCATCTGAATTTCCCTTCGTACACTGTACCTACCTAACATTTTTAACAAGTTCAACAGCCACACGCCAGAGTTCTCTGGCTATGGATATTCAGTATTCTAGTAGAGCATCCATGGTGGTTCCTTAATGTTAGCTCCATAGACCAAGCATGTTATCGGAATAGAGCGACAGCAATCGATGTCCTGCAATCGAAATCGAAACCTAGGCTCCTGAAACTGGAAGGTAGGTTCTGGGTCCTGGGACCTAGTGTCGCCGTGGCAACCGAGAAAAGTGGCCCATCCGCGCATGCTCAGTCGAATAAAAACGTTGTTCGCAACGCCCACTTTGGGCCCCGGCCCCACAATCTGATTTCAACCCCAAAATCGTTCATTTCACAATCGATTCAATCCCCTCGATTCAATTTGTCATCTCAATACGAGACGCTTCTTCTTCTGATTTGTTTTTTGTTGTCTCTGAATCACATGTACGACATCGGCTTATTTCCGACATCTACAGATGACAACTAAGCCGAGAACTTCACTCCACTGAATCACATTCACTTTCTCTGTCCGTTTTCAATTTTTTTGCGTCAAATTTTGCGAGTTTGCGTTCGTTCCGGTTTCGACGACAGATTTGTATTTGTGGTACTTATACATGATTGTGTTTTGTCCTGTTTTCTGTTTGTGGATTGATCGGCGCCAACACATAGATAACTACCTAGCTTCTAGTCAATAGCTTCCCCATTCAAGTAGGTACCGGCCGACGGGTCATTGTTTTGTTGTATTTTAGTTTACTATATTTTTGTAAAACATCAATTCGGTGGCTAATTTGCAGTAGAAATTGTCGACGTTGTCGTTCAACGATAGAGTGTCGATTAAAAGAGATGAGCTTTGCTGAATATCACTCAATCAGTAAATAACGGAAGGGTGTTGTTGCCTTGGGGTATTTTGTAGACATATCTATATTGGTTTTGTGTTCCGGTCAAGTGGCCCACCGTTTTCAGACTCCACTCACCGCTTCTGCGTCAGAGTGATCCAAATTCCAAAAAATCTGAGCGGAAAAATACTCATGACGTCCGAATTTTATTTATTTATTTAACTAAGTAAATCACTTGCAATGAAACCGTGGAAACCCATTTCAAATAAAAACGGAGTTATCGGTAGTGAAATTGATTCAATTATTTGGTATACTTCCAATAAGAAGTTCATAGTGGAAATGAAAAGTTTCAATAAGTCGGTTTTCATTTGAAATGTATGCACTATCAAATAGGCACATATATAGGCACATTAATGTGGAAGTTACGAAATCTCAAAAGATATAACTAAACTATGAGATTGTAGTTCGTTGCTACACGATCTCGAATCCACCCGTTTCGAAAGAAATGCCAGTTAGATATTATGTGTCAAGACCAATAAATCAAAATGATTGGATTTCAAGTTAGTAAACTTTCAAGGAAGGAAGTTTTTACTGCAAACACGCACACCGAGCTCCTTTTCTTAACTCTCCCGACCTCCCAATGTTTCCATTCATGACTTGACGTAGTTGAACAATAGTGATTGTAATTTCATTCATTCCTGTCGAGGAAACGATCCTTAAATAAAAAAATAAAAAAAAATAAAAAATCTAACTGAGTGGAAGATTGTGAAAAAAAACTGTATTGAGCTATTAATTTTTTTATTAGTTATTCAGTCATTCCCGTTGTACTTTCAAGAGACGTTAGGACTATCAACGAGATACCGTAAAATCGTGTTTTTCTCCGCTCCGAGTCGTTTCCGAGTGGCTATTCATTGAAAACATGTGTACCTACACGAAAGGATACATTCCTCTGGCCACAGTTTTAGATTGACCTTTGTACCTGTCATGGGTAAACGACTCAATTGGTAACTAACGGGAAATACTGTTCTTACTACAAAAACAACGTAGGAAAATTGTTTCTGTGTAATTGATTCCCTACGGGGCTCTTGTGAGGTCTTGTACTGATTCCCTTGGGTCTTCCACGTTCATTTATAATGTAAAGTAAGGTGTGTGTATGTGGGTCTAAATTATTGGTGTCCGTCCAGATCTCACCGAGAGTCACATTCGAAAAAGCATTCAAACTCTGGGGGAATTTTGATAGCTGTTTCAAAAGCAGTCTAGGGGATGAAGGGTTTCACCACACTATGACGCCTTCAGACTATCATTTCACTCAAATTTCTCCATAAACTTTATTTTTTCCTCTTCTCTTTCTTCTGCCTCGACACGCTCAGCATCTTAACCCGTAGTCTTAATAATATTTCACCACTTATTTTTGTAACTTTCGGTACCTATGCTGTTATTTCTTGGACAATCAAGCTCAAGCACAATCCGCGAACTAGCTTTTGCTATGCGGATGGCTTTCAAAACTATCCGAACATATAGCACCAACAACGGTTAACAATTAAAGAACAATGAATATGAAACGCAAGTATCTAATGATAATAGTAGGTATTACGGTTATTTTGATTGTCTAATCAAATTTTGCTTATTATGTAAGAAATGTTATGTTCTTTCCATTTCTTCTTTTCATGATTGTGTATGACTGAGCGACACATTCATATTGCATTATCTGAAATTTAATAAACATCTATTTCATTTCATTTAATTTATTTACCTATTTATTATTTATCTATCTATCCATCTATTTGAATCTAGAACAGCCTGAGGAGTTACCTGATTTAAATTTCGTCCACAGTCTGTTTCACTACGTACTACACACTTGCGTCCGAACTCCAGACAGATCTGGCTTTTTGCTTCCTCACTACAGGAAGGTAGGGAAGCCTTGGATTCGTGATTGAGTACAGAAAAAAAATTATGTCCTAAAAAATGAAAATTTCCACTACCTACCGTTTAACGTTTTAGACATCAAGGAATAGTTTTGGTTCCGTGTCTATATTTCTGTCCGTCTGTCTGTCTGTGGTCAATTCCTTCTAACGCTCATAATAATGGTCGAAATACTACCCGAAATAATTGTCGAAACGGGCTGAAATTTGGAGGGTATGTGCGGGTTGGGTCATAGATGGTCCCATACCATACCCACTGAAAAAGCACTGTAACTTTCATCTGCGCATGCGCAAAGTGAAATACCTGAAAACGCTCATAACTACCTTAAATATCGTTGAAATGAGTTCAAACTTAGAGGGTCGATCGGGAATTATACTTTGATTGTTCCAAATGAAATACCTATTTATCTCACTTAGATATAATTCGTCTTCTTATTATTTAGCTAATTTCTGTTGGGCTTTTTCATAATATAATTAGGCCTATTATACATCTATGTACAACCCATCATATAACCGACAAATAGAGATAATAAGTACCAATAATTGACGGACCGTTTTGAGAAACAGACGTATTCCTTCCAGCGTATATAATACCGCCCTTCACTTTCATCCCTAAGCGATCCCAAATTCCATTTCCATTCCCCCCTACGCTTTCTTCTTTTTATTCGGGAGATTTTCCGCCCTTTTAGCGTATAATCGCTACGAATGGGTTCGCGATATTCGGCGACGGGGGATGAGAAAAAACCTACCGTCGGTCGCAACCTGCTGCCGCCGGAGTAATCGAATGAAAATGATCCTGAAAATATTCGCGTCTACACTGAGCAGGAATATTTTTCGCCTTTCATTTATACAGCTTCACACTGAACCATGCGTCCAGACAAACTCGCATTAATGCTGAATGATCCTCGTAGGTACTACAGTGTGTAAGAGCCGCTGTATCATTGAGGACGTACCTACGGTAATAAGCAGTATATTAAGAGATACATAACACTGATACACGAAGAAGGGATCAGTTCGTCGATAGTTGAAATTTAAGAAAGTTTTTACTGAAAAAAAAATTTCTTGAGTAAAAACGACGAACTGTAAAAAGTTCAAGAAGACAATAATTTGGCCGAGTATCCCAATTGCCCAGAATCCTGGGTAGGAGAATGACTTAATTTGTCTGCAGAGTCTGTGGTAATTTATTCAACCAACTTCAAGGCAAAATTAACGAGCGTTAGGGAGGAAGATTCCATCCTGCGAATTTTGACACCAACCACACTATTCTACAATAAGAAGTTTTTATTCTATGATTTTTCAAAGATTCCTACACTATGATGTCACACTCGGCATGGCGGTGCCGCCCTGGTGGGATAGGAAAGGTGTCGACTTCACTGGTGTACAAAAATTTGAAAAATCGTAGAATAAAATCTACTTATCGTGGGATTGCGGGGTGTCAAAATTCTTGTGATGTAGTCGACTTCTATTTAAAAAATAAAAATAAATAAATAAATAAATAAATGAAGAAACAGAACGCGTGGGTAACGGTCATTCAAGGTGAAGGCTATCTAATTATTCACCACTCATTCATACTGTGTATAAGCATTGTACTCAATAGGTACCCATGTCTGGAAAAGCCATGTACACCTCCTCCATGAGCTATATCCAGGCATAATTGTTTAGCTTGATAATATTTAAGGCGGAGTGATTTGTACATATCAGGCCTAAGGGGTTCCTAGTAGTAGGTATACAACTACCAATTCAGACGCTGGAAAAGTCAGTGGAAATCCGAGTTCGTGACACCGTGGTTTAAAACACCATACTGCACCTACAGAAAATTAGAGGTTAATCAGAATCAGAATACTTACTTCTGGAAATCGTGTATACATTATTATGAGGCCATACAAATACAACCCTCGCTGTCATAAGGCACACGAAAATTGATTTTAATCACATTAATGATTTAATTACATCAGGTAAGCAGAAAAAATCATATCATAATTGCTCTCTGAGGTTTAAAAACACTGCAAATCTCTGCACAACGGTTTATTATTTTGTATAGAATACCCTTCTGTTACAGATCACAGCTCTATGTATAGATAACCTGTCTATATAATATAATATGTACTATTCTATGCATATTTATGTAGATCGCAGACCCTCCGTAGGTTAGTACCTAACCCCGTACTCGTTACTAGGTACCTACCTAAATCACGAGTTAAATGTTGCTAAAATAACTCTGCCGATGACAAACAGTACCTAACAAAAAGAAACACACATAATGAAGTTCTGAAAAGAAATTGTTGATTAGGAGTGAAAAAAGTTGCAAAAGTACCTACCAACAAACTCCAGCCCCTTCTACGTAGATGGTATAATGAACCGTTGTGTAATAATTTACCGTAGTAATAATTTACCCATCAATAATACTTCAACGTTTGTTCAAGTTTCACTACCTACCAACAAACTCCAAAAGAGCCATAATTTTTCAAAATTAAATAATATCACAGAACAACCAACTCGACTTCATACTCCGCCAATATAATCAGGTGATCCCTACCAATGATTGGCCGTATTCACAAACTCCTATTGTGGGCGCGTCTCTGGTTACGAGATTTGGTTTGAATTGTATACAATTTCATTCACACTGGAGTCGAAAATGCCTGTCGGTGCAAACTTCGGGGCCTTACTGTGAACGAACGGCTGGACGTACGATGCTCCGGATGGTCTTAAAAAACTCGCAAGTTCAAGAACTATTTAAAACCGTAAAAATATTTACGTAAAAAAATGGTATAGGCGTTTTGAAAATTTCAACCCCTATTTTGAACCCCTTAGAGATGACTCACAGGAACGTCGAGCTTCGAGGACCAACTAGACGCCGAACGGAACCTATAACCCGAATTTCATCAATTTTTTTTCATGGTAACTAAGAAAAGTGGCCCGTACGGCGTACGGCGTACGGTGTACGGCGTACGGCGTACGGCGGACAGACAGAAATATTTTTATTGCAGTTTTGGATTCTACATACCTTGAAACGTAAACCATCAAATTTTGAGGGGGGGTAAGAATTTTTTTTTTCATGCTCGATTCCAATGGTTCATTATTGAAAATAATAAACCAAAAAATTGAAATCAATTTACACTTCACTGGAAAAATAAAACTAAATGTACTAAGGTGAATGCGTGGTTTGAGGTAGGTAAGCGAGAGAGAAGGCTCTGGTTCGAGATAAGTCGGATGAATGGGAAGGCAAGGTTTGGGGGAGAAGGCACTTGTTGGAGAGAAGTTGGTTGAATGTCGAGCTGGGCAAGCCGGGCGCCTTATAAAGGCGCCTCCACACAAGGGCCATTGGGAGCCGTTGGAGGGAGAGCTACCTGGGCCTCGTCCCTTGCAACGCGCAGCTCGACTTCTCCGTGTTTATTGGTATCAATCATAGCTAAATATTTACAGGAATGGTAGATTGTAAGGGTACCATGACATGTACAAATCATTAGGATGAATAAAAACGCTGCAAAGTCCTTGTCACATGGGCTTTTATTCTACTGGACATGCGTACAGAAATTTTGGCTGTTCATTTATTGTTTCTTTCATGTGCAATTGTTGAAATGGCTATTTTTGATGGTTTCCACCAATTCTGGCTCCCAAAAACACGAATTAGGCTCGGTTTTTTTTACAGATAATTTTTGATCATTGATTCACCATTTAACGACCATTTAATTGTCTTGATTCACCTGTTGATAATACTTCTAGTGTTCAGACAATTTCCCATGTTTTTGACTAATAAAAAGTGAATTTCGGGAGCTTAACCTTCGTTACAACCTCAATTCTTCACTCTTCGGTCAAAATCAACCAAATACTCGGTTTTCTCGGCCTAAAAAAAACATGAAAAACGATACCTCACAAGCTCATGTTCACTAAAACCTCAAAAACCCCTCGTAAACTCCTATTTACACCCATTTTTTTCCCATAACGCCCCTGGGTGTATGCCGATCGGGCTGCCGAGTTTTGGAGCACAACTAGGACCCAAATGTGTTCCCAAATGGGGACCCCAAACTGTGCGGAAGAACGGCCATTTTCCACAAAAATTTAACGTAAATGTAAGGCTGAAACTTCGTTAGAACCTCAATTTTCCACTCTTTGGTCAAGATCGACTTCATATTCGGTCTTCTCGTCCCAAAACCATGGAAAACGATACCGATACCTCAAAAGCTCACGTTACTAAAACACCAAAAGTAGGTACCTATTTTTATACCCATTTTCAATCATAACACCCCCTGGGTATATTCCGATCGGGCTGCATAGTTTCGGGTCACAACTAGGGCCCAAATGGAGCCTGTGTGCGAAACGTGTACGCACCCTGAAACGTTAAAGAAGAAATTTTGAGAAATTTTTTGTTATAGATTTTTTTGCTGAGCGATTACATAGGTGTATTATTCACAGATTAATAAACCAAAATCTGTGGAACCGGAATAATTACAAAATCTGCTTGGAACTTTGGTTGGAACTCAGGAAATGAACTCAGCGGGTGGAACGTAAAGAACATCAGAGTACCAACTGAGACGGTTTATTTGAACGTGCTGTCACCGTTCTTGCCAGTTCCACCCTTCGAACAGGTTCCACGACTACAACTGGAACTCCCATTGTGCCTCCAGACCTTCTTCCATTTTCTCCGTCCAAGTTGCAAGTTTTTCGAGGCTTCGACCGCTATATTTATTGGCCCTTATGGTGGTGATGGTAACAGATGAAGACCCACCCATAGCGGTGATCCATCAACACCTTCAACTCGCCGGGGAAAAAAAATGAGCTACAGCATTCTGGAACCGCCCTCATATTGTGACTTGTTTAGTGATTGGGGGCTGTCGCCCACAGAACCTCCACAAACGACTCATGTCCTTTCTATCTGGATACTGACGTCACCGCAGATCTAGATATTGACCCCAGACGCCTACTAACGAGGGAGGTCATCATACTTAAAACAAAATCTGGGTCCCCGCCTACAACCCATCTACTGGTTTTTATCGCGTCACCATTGTGATTTTTCACGGGTTCCATCCGTGTATCGCCCTGTTTTTGTCGCTGTGACAATTACATGTTGCCGCTAATAACGAAAAACGGTTGAAAAGATGTTACATTAAGCTACAAATCATGAATAGCTACGATTAGCTGTGCAGAAATCACCTACCGTAAGAGCCAAATAACAATAATTCTGTTTGATTAAACGTTCAACAGCTTGTAGGCTATGCACCTATGTAACGGTAGAAATCGACGATACTCGGGAGTGGCTTACGTTTCAAGGGACGTAGAATACGAATATCCATCAGTCCGCCGTACGCTGGCCTTTTTCCTTAGTTCCCATGAACAAAAATTCACGAAATTTGGTACATAGGTCCCGTTTAGGCTCTAGTTGGTCCTCGAAGCCCGGCTTTACATGCACTCAACTCTACGGGGTGAAAAATAGGGGTTGATATATCCAGAGTATCCCTATCTCGGAAAATTTTATTGTGAGGTGTGATTTTTTTCTCGCATTTTTAAATAGTTTTTTTCTGAATTTTTGAGACCACCCGGAGCATTCTACGGTGTTGCTATACAATTTGCCGTAAAGAGCAGGATGTATGCAGGCATCAAGCTGTGTTGAGAGCGCACATCACTGGCCTCTCGGCCAGCTGTGCGATGTAATGCAGTGGTCTAAATGAAGGACAGTAACGCCAAAGTAACCGAGATCGAAACCCAACCGGGACTGAATATTTTTTCACTCCACATCAACAATTTCCCTTCAGAACTTCATTATTTGCGTTTCTTTTTGCCATTTCAGCTACTGTTTGTCACCGAAAGAAATATTTTAGCAACAGACACGTGATTTAGGTTACCTGTTAACGAGTACGTGGTTAGGTACTAAACTACGGATGCTATCTACATAGAGCGTTATCTATACAGAGAGCTGTGATCTGTAACATAAGGGTATTCTGTACAAAATATTAAACCGTTGTGCAGGGATTTGCAGCGTTTTTTGATCACGATGTACATTAATCAGGAGCACTTTTTCACGTGCGCAGTCGAATCTTACAAGCGGATGCTGAAACAACTGATGTCTAACTTGCATCTGCCGTCGATATTCAACCTCAATCGTGTTGATGGGCATTTCAAGGATGAGCATTCAGATCAATGACGTAGAAGGTTTATGAAATACACGAAATGGATTTGCGCCCAGCAAAAAATTATTGTAACATCCCTTGAAAATTTGTTCTTTAACGTTTCAATGTGAGTAGATTCCAAAAATCCAATGTCCGTCCGCCGCATCACGTGTACCGGCTTCATTTTCGGTCTAAAAAATTCGTTCTTTCGCACACATGCTCCATTTGGTCCCTAGTTGTTTACCCGAAACCTTGCAGCCCGATCGGAATATACCCAGGGGTGTTATGAGTGAAAATGGGTATAAAACTAGGTACTTTTTGTGGTTCAGTAACATGTTAGTAACATGAGCTTTTGAGGTATCGTTTTCCATGTTTTTGGGGCAAGAAGACCTAATATGAAGTCAATTCTGACCAAAAGGTGGTAAATTGAGGTTCTACCAATGGTTCTGACCTCAAAATTGATTTTTCGTGAGTCAAAAACATGGGAAATTGTCTGAAATCACAATCAGTTTGTATAATAACAGTAGAAAAAGTTTCATCATGTGGATCAAGACGATTAAATGGCACTGCCAGTGATCAAAGATAATTTGGAAAAAAAGGAGCCTACCTACCTAATTCGCGTTTTGGGGGCCAAAATTGGTGGAAACCATCAGAAATGGGTATTCGAATTATTTCACGTGAAAGAAACAAAAAATGAACAGCCAGCATTTCTGTACGTATGTCCAATAGAATAGTAAACCCATGTGACAAGGACTTTGCAGCGTTTTTTTATAACTTTCTAGCTTTTCTCTATAAATAAAATATAGGTACCGCTGAAAATCATGTGCCCATTGTGGAATAAATCGGGTTGTACTTAAGAGTATTTCACGGTAAGTCGTCCGAAAAAAAAGGCTAAAGGATGGGATGGAAGCGTGTTCGGGATACTCCAAAGTCAATCCAAGCCCCTCCAAGAACACCTGCTTTAGGATGTCAAGGGATAGAGAGCCGAGACGAAATCGTCAGGCCCGGGGAGGTGGGCGTCTTGTCAAGTATCCATGACAACGGTCCGGATCGATCCCAAGCACTTGCCAAAAGCTCGATCCATTATTGATGTTCTCAAACAAATAGGAGCCGCTCTATTACCCGAAGTCTTCTTTTTCCCCTTCGTGCTCACCTGACGCGGCTCGCAGCGCGTAAACAAAGACTTCTCTTCCCCTGCTTCAACGCAAACAAATCAAAACACAATTTTTCCCACCGCCCCAACCTTTATATATTCCCTTTACAGTCTGATACCTTTTTATTCTGTCTTCCTCAAAAAAGCCGGTGGTGCCAGGAGGGAGCCGGGTTATTTCTTTCGGTTACCCTCTCAATGTGACGCCCCGTTGGCTTTTCGTTTTCATTCCCTTCACTCCCCTTTCTTTTACTACCTACCACTGGGAGGAGATCTTTATCAACAAGTGGGCTCAATGTTTTTCCCTACTCTGCCGAATGGGGAGTTATGGGATTTAGAGAGGTAAACCTGGGTGAGCGAGTGCTTTATTTGTCAAGAAACACCGGGTGCATAGTCAACAAAATACAAACTTGCAACAATTGAAAGTCACATGGGTTTATTATTCTACTGGACATACCTGCAGAAATGAGGGCTGTTCATTTATAGTTTCTTTCATGCGCAATAATTGGAACAGCTATTTTTGGCGGTTTTCACCAATTTTGGCCCCCCAAAAACACGAATTAGGCTCATATTTTTGACAAATTCTCTTTGATAATTTAATTGACTTCTAGTGTTGTTATACAATTTTATGATGATTTCTGACAATTTCCCAGGTTTTTGACTCATAAAAAATGAATTTTGGGAGCTGAACCTTCGTTACAACCTAAATTCTTCACTCTTTGGCCAAAATCAACTTCATATTCGGTCTTCTCGCCGTAAAAAAAAAAAAAAAAAAAAACAGTGAAAACGATACCTCACAAGCTCATGTTCACTAAAACCTCAAAAAACCCTCGAAAACCCCTATTTTTACACCCATTTTTCACTCCTTACACCCCTTGCTGTATTCCGATCGGGCTGCCGAGCTTCGGAGCACAACTTCGACCCAAATGTGTTCCAAAATTGGGACCCAAACTGTGTGCGGATGAACGATGATTTTAGAACAAATTTTAACGTAAATGTAAGGCTGAAACGTCGTTAGATCCTCGGTTTTCCACTGTTTGGTCAAAATCTACACCATATTCGGTCTCCTCGTCTTAAAAAATATGGCAAACGATAATTCACAATCTCATGTTACTAAAACACCAAAAAATCTCATTTTTACCTCCCCTTTTGGTTTATTATTTTCAATAATGAACCATTGGAATCGAGCATGAAAAAAAAAATTCTTACCCCCCCTCAAAATTTGATGGTTTACGTTTCAAGATATGTAGAATCCAAAACTGCAATAAAAACATTTCTGTCTGTCCGCCGTACGCCGTACGCCGTACACCGTACGCCGTACGCCGTACGCCGTACGGGCCACTTTTCTTAGTTACCATGAAAAAAAATTGATGAAATTCGGGTTATAGGTTCCGTTCGGCGTCTAGTTGGTCCTCGAAGCTCGACGTTACTGTGAGTCATCTCTAAGGGGTTCAAAATAGGGGTTGAAATTTTCAAAACGCCTATACCATTTTTTTACGTAAATATTTTTACGGTTTTAAATAGTTCTTGAACTTGCGAGTTTTTTAAGACCATCCGGAGCATCGTACGTCCAGCCGTTCGTTCACAGTAAGGCCCCCGAAGTTTGCACCGACAGGCATTTTCGACTCCAGTGTGAATGAAATTGTATACAATCCAAACCAAATCTCGTAACCAGAGACGCGCCCACAATAGGAATTTGTGAATACGGCCAATCATTGGTAGGGATCACCTGATTATATTGGCGGAGTATGAAGTCGAGTTGGTTGTTCTGTGATATTATTTAATTTGAAAAATGATGGCTCTATTGGAGTTTGTTGGTAGGTAGTGAAACTTGAACAAACGTTGAAGTATTATTGATGGGTAAATTATTACTACGGTAAATCATTACTCAACGGTAAATTATTACACAACGGTAAATTATACCATCTACGTAGAAGGGGCTGGAGTTTGTTGGTAGGTACTTTTGCAACTTTTTTCACTCCTCATCAACAATTTCTTTTCAGAACTTCATTATGTGTGTTTCTTTTTGTTAGGTACTGATTGACATCGGCAGAATTATTTTAGCAACATTTAACTCGTGATTTAGGTAGGTACCTAGTAACGAGTACGGGGTTAGGTATTAACCTACGGAGTGTCTGCGATCTACATAATATGCATATAATAGAATAGTACATATCATATTATATAGACGGGTTATCTATACATAGAGCTGTGATCTGTAACAGAAGGGTATTCTATACAAAATAATAAACCGTTGTGCAGGGATTTGCAGCGTTTTCACCCATAACACCCTTGGGTATATGTCGATCGGGCTGCTAAGTTTCTGACACAACTAGGGCCCAAATGGAGCCTGTGTTCGAAAAAATGAATTTTTTAGACCAAAATTAGAGTAGATATGGATGATACGGCGGAAGGCGTACGGCGGACGGACATTGCATTTTTGGAATCTACGCACCTTGAAACGTAAAAGAAAAAATTGCTTGCTGAGCGAATACATAGGTGTATTATTCATAGAATAATAAACCAAAAGCCTGATTAAATACACCATTTTCGCTTCTTTTTGGTTGGTAGCGGAGTGGGCGGCGAGTAAGGTACATGTTCCGTTTCATCCACATCTTTACGTATACCTAATTCGTCGTAACTCATTTTAACGGAAAACAGCTAATTTACAAAAGAACAACACAAAAACTAGTGAATTCAAACAAAATCTGCTTTTTGTATGCAATTTTTCGCACCGAAATTTGCAATCGTTGTCCGTTTTTCGTTCCACTTTTGTTATTTATTTTCTTATACATATCAATAAAAATGAATGTGTGTATGTATATAAATATGTATGTTCCTTATAGGCGGCCAAATCGCTGAACCAATTTTGACAAGAGTTGTGCGATTGTGATCGGCAAGTTCCGGGGCGGTTATAGGCTATGGTAGAATCAGCTTCCCCGATCATCTGAGTGAGCCCTGAGGGTAATTTCGTTCCTATTTAACCTATGATGATGCAATTTTAAATGGAGCACCTCTTGGACTGCTGGGTAAGAGTTAGTTGAGTGAGCCGATCAGCTGAGTGATATGTGTGCATGTATGTCTGTTCCTTCCTTAAAGGTGGCCAAATCGCTGAACCGATTTTGACGAGAGTTGTTCCACCGTGATCGGCAAGTTCCGGGGGCAGTCCAAAACGTATGATTCAATTGATCGCGTCATGAATCAAAACGAAATTGTAATTTATCCAGTTGAATTTTCGAATTCACTTGATTTGCCAGGCTTGTCACTACACGTTTTGACTTTGAAAGTTGGTGTACCAATCATTCTGCTTCGCAATATTGACGTCCACTTATTTATGCACCCCGACCGGGGCAACGCCTGGGTAATCCGCTAGTATTAAATAATTATTATCTGCATGAGACTTCAGCTGCGTCATTTTTAATTGGAAAATTTGCATGAAACTTCAATTGCGCCATTTTTTAAAGGGAAAAACTCAGAAAACTCGGAAAATTTTCGTTTTTGAAAATGGGACGTCTTGTCGATCAACAAGGTTTTCGCTTTTCGTCTCACAATTGATTTTATCCAAAGCGTTTGGTGGGCATCAGCGTTTGTACAAGTACTGTGGTTTGCTGGAGTGAAAAACACAGGCGGAAGGCCAATTAGATATTGCGGATTAAATCGGATTACCAGACGTCAAGATGGTGTTGAGATCAACCCAATAAGGATCAGGGGTCTTGAAGGGAATGAATTGGAGGGAGGGAAACAAGCAAAGTCTCTCGAAGCTAATTAATTGCTTGACAAAGTGGAGAAATGCCTTCCAAGCAGCTCAGCATTTGCCGAAGTGGGCGGGAAAACAGAGAGGCCCCTCGGCTTCCATCCGAGCAATTAGGACCAGCTGTCAATTAGGGTGGTGAATGCACTGCAGTTGCATCTTAGTGCCATTAGCGAACTACCCTCGCGACCCCGGCCACCTCCTCGGATGAACATTATTACACGGGATTCGAGGCGAGGGAGAGGAGCAGGACTGGGACAATAACGCGAATTACAAGATGACGAAGATCGGCTAGTTGTCAGGTCTCCGGTTAATACGGATTAGGCCAAGTCCACAGCAATATGACAGCTCTTTCCAGTCAAGTGGTGTAATGAAAAGGACATTACGAAGCCAATGAAAATATCAAAAAACGCTGCAAAGTCCTTGTCACATGGGTTTATTATTCGAGATTTGCGTTCTTTAGGGCCTCCAGCTAGAAATTGGAAGGTGGCACCGGGAGCCGCCGATGATGGGTGGGTCCGGGCCGGCCGGGGCCCCTATAGCCCCGAACGGCCACACTTGGGTGTGGGTCAACTTACTTACAGCCCTGTACTGCTGGCGCACAGAGAGGGACTCCCCTCTCGCAACACAAAGCCTAGCTTTCAAGTGGGAGGGTAATTTTCCTGGGAAAAGCAAATTGTTCTGGTAAATATCTTGTTATGGAAAAATAAAATAATTCATTCATCCAGTTCATTCATACTGGACATACCTACAGAAATTTTGGCTGTTCACTTATTGTTTCTTTCACGCGCCATAACCGAAATAGCAATTTTTGACGGCTTCCACTAATTTTGGCCCCCAAAAACACGAATTATGATCCTATTTGTTATTAAAAACTATCTTAGATCATTGATAGTTCATTTAATTGTCTTGATTCACCTGCTAATACTACACATTTATGGTGATTTCAGACGATTTCCCATGTTTTTGATTTATAATGCATAAAATACATTTTGTGAGCTGAACCTTCGTGACAATTCTTCACTCTCTTGTTCAAAATCGACTTCATATTCAGTCTTCTCGCCCAGAAAAATATGGAAAACGATACCTCACAAGCTCATGTTCACTAAAACCTCACCTCAGTAGAAAAAACCCTCGAAAACTCCTATTTTTACGCTAATTTTTCCCCCACAACACCCCTGGGTGTATTCCGATCGGGCTGCCGAGCTTTGGAGCACAATTAGGACCCAAATGGGTTACCAAATTGGGACCCAAACTGTGTGCGGAAGAACGACGAGTTTAGACCAAAATTTAACGTAAATTTACTGCTGAAACTTCGTTATAACCTCAATTGTCCACTCTTTGGTCAAAATCTATTTCATATTCGGCCTTCTCGTCCTAAAGAACATGGAAAACGATATACCTCACAAGCTCACGTTACTAAAACACCAAAACCCTATTTTTACACCCATTTTTCACCCTTCACACCCCTGGGTACCTATATTACGAGCGGGGTGCAAAGTTTCGGGACACAACTTGGGCCCCAATGGAGCCTTTGTGCGAAGGAACAAATTTTTTGACCGAAAAAAGTAGATATAGGGTGATACGGTGGACGGACATTCCATTGTTGGAATCTACGGAGCTTGATTCGTAAAAGAAAGATTTTTGAGGGGTTATACAATTTTTTTATTTAGCGAATATACATAAGCGTATTATCCACATAGAATGATAAACCAAATATGTATTAGAAAATGCTCATAATTATAACCTTCTCTTAAAAAAAAAAAAATTCATCAATCGGTCATAACAATTAGGTGTAGTTAGTATCTTGTACTTGAGGTCATGCATAATCTGAGTCACACTTAGTAGTACCTACTCATTCATTGACGTTCAGGGGTGATCCTGAGTTTTGAACTAGAAAGACCTATTAAGGGGTGCAGAACGGTGTATAAAACGGCTTTTCCAACTTTTCTCTGGCAATAATCGGTCGATTTTGATGATTCTTGCCGCATTCTTCTAATTGTTCCATTATCTCGGGCAATAAACCTTTGAAGTGTTAAATTTCGAAAATTTTCAAATTTAGTTACAATATTGAAATTCACGTTTCGAATGTCCATTGCCCTGAAAAGAATAAAAATAGGAAGAATGTCACAAGAACCACCAAAATCGACTGATTATTGTAGGAGAAAAGTTGGAAATTCTGCTAGGGAATTTCTTTTCATGGAAAGGGGCGAACTCCAACTACAGTTATTTAGTCCAAGCGAAAATTATCTCCGTAACTAATCAGTGGTACCTACCCGAGTAAATTTTACGAAGTGCATTTTCTTCCGAAAAAGTTTATTGCTTGAGAGCATTATACAAACGCTGCAGATTATTACGAGTACACAACGGTTCTTATGCGTAGATCACTGCTTTCTATGGTGAATACCTACTCAGGAAAGCCCTAAATCTAGTACTGGAGCCAGCCGGGCAATCGCATTTCATAAATATACGGTGGATTAAATAATTCAATCATTGATTATTTGTTGTTATTCAAGAAGCATAACGTTTGTTCAAGTTACAAAAGTACCTATCAACAAAATACAAACCATTCTTCCAATGAAATAATATCTCGGAACAACCAACTCGATTTCATACAGCCATGTGTTATTATAATCAGGTGATCCCTAGCAATGAGATCTGGGCCGGATTTATACCATTTCATTCACGATCATGTTGAAGAAGCTTTTCGGTGCAAACGAACGGCTGAATGTACAAAGCTGCGGGTGGTCTCAACATAATATATCTCACGTTCAAGATCAATTGAAAAACGTTTAAAAAAAGGCATACCTTTTGATCGTTTTTGAGTTAATTCCAACCCCTATTTTTTACCTCTTAGATATGACTGACAGTAACGCCGAGCTTCTTGGACCAAAAACCAAATATTTTCGTTCATGGTTAGTAGGAAAAAAAAGAAATACGGCGGACGGCCAGCAATTTTTATATGCCATTTTCGGATTCTACTTACCTACCTTGAAACGGAAATCATCAAATTTTGAGGGGGGGGGGGGGGGGGGAGGTAATTTTGGTTTATTATTTTCAATAATGAACCATTGGAATCGAGCATGAAAAAAAAAATTCTTACCCCCCCTCAAAATTTGATGGTTTACGTTTCAAGATATGTAGAATCCAAAACTGCAATAAAAATATTTCTGTCTGTCCGCCGTACGCCGTACGCCGTACGCCGTACACCGTACGCCGTACGCCGTACGCCGTACGCCGTACGCCGTACGGGCCACTTTTCTTAGTTACCATGAAAAAAAATTGATGAAATTCGGGTTATAGGTTCCGTTCGGCGTCTAGTTGGTCCTCGAAGCTCGACGTTACTGTGAGTCATCTCTAAGGGGTTCAAAATAGGGGTTGAAATTTTCAAAACGCCTATACCATTTTTTTACGTATATATTTTTACGGTTTTAAATAGTTCTTGAACTTGCGAGTTTTTTAAGACCATCCGGAGCATCGTACGTCCAGCCGTTCGTTCACAGTAAGGCCCCGAAGTTTGCACCGACAGGCATTTTCGACTCCAGTGTGAATGAAATTGTATACAATCCAAACCAAATCTCGTAACCAGAGACGCGCCCACAATAGGAATTTGTGAATACGGCCAATCATTGGTAGGGATCACCTGATTATATTGGCGGAGTATGAAGTCGAGTTGGTTGTTCTGTGATATTATTTAATTTGAAAAATGATGGCTCTATTGGAGTTTGTTGGTAGGTAGTGAAACTTGAACAAACGTTGAAGTATTATTGATGGGTAAATTATTACTACGGTAAATCATTACTCAACGGTAAATTATTACAGAACGGTAAATTATACCATCTACGTAGAAGGGGCTGGAGTTTGTTGGTAGGTACTTTTGCAACTTTTTTCACTCCTCATCAACAATTTCTTTTCAGAACTTCATTATGTGTGTTTCTTTTTGTTAGGTACTGTTTGTTTTTCGAATTGCCTAATTGGCATTGTGCGCTATTCACCAGGGAAGCGCTCGATTCCATCAATCAATCAATTTATTCAATCGATTTCGAATTGGAATTCATTAATTTGAATTGAAATTAATTTGGAATTCAAATTAATTGGAATACATTTCGAATTGTCTGATTGGCATGGTGCGCATTGGCATGGTCCGAAATGGTTCTGCAATTCTATTGGCCAACGCTGTCTGCGATCTACATAAAATGTATAGAATAGTACATATTATATTATACAGACGGGTTATCTATACAGAGAGCTGTGATCTGTAACAGAAGGGTATTCTATACAAAATAATAAACCGTTGTGCAGGGATTTGCAGCGTTTTTTGTTTGATTTCAAAGGTTCATTATTGAAAATAATAAACCAAAATCAGTATTTTCTCCCATAATTATCAAAGGTGCAGGAAAGATATATATACAGCGAAATTCAGGTGAAAGTGTCGACCACTGGTGCTTTTACCTTAGTTGTATTGTTTGGTCACATGTCCATACAATAATTTAGGAATTTTGACAAAACACGAAGACCCAGTCCAGTGGCGCATTCCAACTACAGGTGGATGACAGTGACGCGAATGACCTTGGTAGGTAACTTAAACCCAATCCGAGCGAAACGTACTGAGTGCTTCCTACTCACGGAGGTTATAAATGGCGAAGTTTGTTTTGTTTAATCGTACCTATACTAATGATGTAACCGAGGTTGCCGAGAGAGTGGTTTCAGGGCGAAGTTGAGAAAGGGTTGATGCGGTGTTAGGGCCCGGAGAGCGGGAGGAGGCGGGACGCACAGAAAGTTTGAGTTTAGCGTGTGGAGGTGAGACGACCACAAAATTACAGACAGTTTCCACCCTCGCTTTGGCCTCGTCAGGAAAACCAAGGGAAGAGCAGAGGCGGCCCGAGGGGCGGAGACGGGCCTAACTTACCACTTAGCCTCCTTCAACTTCGGCTTCAAACATAACTTGTAGTTCCATTATCGCACAGACAATGTTAACTATATCGGAGCAAGGCCTCTTCCTCGTCCTGATCCCAGTACAACTCGTGGAGCATCAGCACCGCTAAAACCATTCAAAACTTAACGCACCTTCCCCCGTGAGTGCCGAAGCTTTAAACAGCGGGGTCTGACAGTGACGGCATCTCAAGCATTAATTGGTTTTACTCGCGAAAACTAAAATTTCGACGAAAGATCGGTAAGATCCTCAGAACCATACAAACAGCATACTTTAATGTATTTTATGTGTCGTGAGTTCGACGAGGATGAAGTTGAGAGTTTGGATGAAGGCGGATGAGGAAGGACGTGCTCCGTAGGGGTCCTTTTACTAACGCCCCGCGGTTTTCGCCACAGCAGGCGTTAGAGGAGAAGGAGGCGTCCCGCGGTTTTCACCACAGCAGGTGTCACCGGACTCCAACCAGCTCAGTTTGTTTTTGGACGTCACAAGAGTATGTCCTCCGAAATTGATGCCATTCTTTGTGATTTAGAATCAGAATCCGATTCTGATGAAGAAATAGAACTAGTGACAAGTTTTCTTTCTTTGAATGATTCGTGGATGTCACCATATGTTTCCGAACGAGCACAGTACAGTGAATTTCACACCCTATTCGCCAAATTGAACGATGTTCAATCTCAAAACTATTTTAGGATAAGATGAGAGCAGTGGGGGCTGCGTTGGATGGCTCGTTGGGGTGCGAGGGGTTGAAAATCGCGGTAGAGGGGGGAGGTCTCAACCCATCCAGACCGGATCAGAACGGAGTCCGGTGGGTGGCTCAAGTCAAGTCAAGTCAGGTCCGGTCGGCCATCCTTTGTATTTCATCCCTTTGAAATACAAAGGATGGGTTCAGACGGGCACGCAAGTGAGGTCAAGTCAAGTCAAGTCCGGTGGCAGTGTCGCCGCACCTTTAGAGGAGAAGGAGGCGTCCCGCGGTTTTCACCACAGCAGGTACCAGAGGAGAATAAGGAATCCCACCGTTTTCACCACAGCAGATACCAGGAAGGAGGTGATCACCTCGCGGTTTTCACCACAGCGAGTGCAAGAGAAAGTAGAAAAGAGAGGGTCGAGAAAGAAGTCGCAAGTCGACTGTCCGTCGGTCGAATGAAGAGCTGGGCCAATAGGTGCTTATGCCTTATTCCAGGCTTATAGGCCTGTTTCCAACCATCCCCCGGCCACAATTGGCCTTTATGACCGTTGAGGAGCGATGGCGGTTGATCGAAGGAACCCTTCTCCCTTGGCGCTACACTCTTGGTGCTACCCAGCTCGTCCTTCCATTCTTTTATTTGGTTAAATTTTTCTATATTACATAGGAGTGGTTAAAGTAGAGATCTGAGGGGAACCGCGACAGTAGGTACGCATAAAAAATACTGCATAACATTGGTCAGCATTAACTGCTGTTTGACGGAGCTTCACGCATCAACGTTTTGTGATTGGGATCACATTCAAGGTGTCCCAGAAATGGGTCAGCAAGAAGCACTGAAATTTGCACCGAAAAGCTTCGTCGTGAATCAAATGGTATAAAACCGGCCCAGATATCATCGCTAGGGAGCACCTGATTATAATCACGGATGCCTCCACCTTCCTAGCGCCTGCTGTGGTGAAAACCGCGGGGCACCATTACCTTTAGCACCTGTCGTCGTGAAAACCGTGAGATAAGAGCCTACTCTCCAACTAACGCCTGCTGTGGTGAAAACCGCGGGGCACCACTAACTTTAGCCCCTGCTGTCGTGAAAACCGCAGGGTAAGAGCCTACTCTCCAACTAAAGCCTGCTGTGGTGAAAACCGCGGGGCACAATTACCTTTAGCCCCTGCTGTCGTGAAAACCGCGGGGTAAGAGCCTACTCTCCAACTAAAGCCTGCTGCGGTGAAAACCGCGGGGCACAATTACCTTTAGCCCCTGCTGTCGTGAAAACCGTGAGGTATGAGCCTACTCTCCAACTAACGCCTGCTGTGGTGAAAACCGCGGGGCACCACTAACTTTAGCCCCTGCTGTCGTGAAAACCGCAGGGTAAGAGCCTACTCTCCAACTAAAGCCTGCTGTGGTGAAAACCGCGGGGCACAATTACCTTTAGCCCCTGCTGTCGTGAAAACCGCGGGGTAAGAGCCTACTCTCCAACTAAAGCCTGCTGTGGTGAAAACCGCGGGGCACAATTACCTTTAGCCCCTGCTGTCGTGAAAACCGTGAGGTATGAGCCTACTCTCCAACTAACGCCTGCTGTGGTGAAAACCGCGGGGCACCACTAACTTTAGCCCCTGCTGTCGTGAAAACCGCAGGGTAAGAGCCTACTCTCCAACTAAAGCCTGCTGTGGTGAAAACCGCGGGGCACAATTACCTTTAGCCCCTGCTGTCGTGAAAACCGCGGGGTAAGAGCCTACTCTCCAACTAAAGCCTGCTGCGGTGAAAACCGCGGGGCACAATTACCTTTAGCCCCTGCTGTCGTGAAAACCGTGAGGTATGAGCCTACTCTCCAACTAACGCCTGCTGTGGTGAAAACCGCGGGGCACCACTAACTTTAGCCCCTGCTGTCGTGAAAACCGCAGGGTAAGAGCCTACTCTCCAACTAAAGCCTGCTGTGGTGAAAACCGCGGGGCACAATTACCTTTAGCCCCTGCTGTCGTGAAAACCGCGGGGTAAGAGCCTACTCTCCAACTAAAGCCTGCTGTGGTGAAAACTGCGGGGCACAATTACCTTTAGCCCCTGCTGTCGTGAAAACCGTGAGGTATGAGCCTACTCTCCAACTAACGCCTGCTGTGGTGAAAACCGCGGGGCACCACTAACTTTAGCCCCTGCTGTCGTGAAAACCGCAGGGTAAGAGCCTACTCTCCAACTAAAGCCTGCTGTGGTGAAAACCGCGGGGCACAATTACCTTTAGCCCCTGCTGTCGTGAAAACCGCGGGGTAAGAGCCTACTCTCCAACTAAAGCCTGCTGTGGTGAAAACCACGGGGCACAATTACCTTTAGCTCCTGCTGTCGTGAAAACCGCGGGGTAAGAGCCTACTCACCAACTAACGCATGCTGTGGTGAAAACCGCGGGGCGTTAGCGAAAGACTCCTACGGAGCACATCCTTCATCCAAACCTCATCCAACTCACCCGCCATGTCGTAAGCCAACCCACCGGCTCACAACGGTGACCAAATGTGGGAATCGTCAAAGTCTGGCAGTTTCACGACTCTGATTCTGTCTCGTCCCGCTTCAAAGTACCCAATGCATCCCTTGTGTTTATGAATTTCACGGCTTCCCGTTGCGGTTGAAGCTGCGACGGGTTTAACACAGGGTGATGTGTCTGGTAACAAAGCCACGCAACAGCAGCGATCCCGTTTGAGCGAAACAATTGGCGCTTCGATTCATGCGAACGCTTTCCGCACACCAATCCGCCCTCCTGCGACTACCGTATCCGTGTGCCTGTGTGTTTTCGCTGCTCCCAATCAATTCGCCGAAGGACCCTTCCATTACCGGCGGCCAACCCCGGGATCCGCCCTCCCGACGCAACTATTGTGATAAAATATACCAATTAGGGTTTTAACCCTGCAATAC